>WBNM01039257.1:248329-295216 GCA_013399055.1 Ramphastos sulfuratus | reverse complement strand
ATACTATGATACTATGATAATATGTGTAATTGTTGTATATTATAACATCAAAGAGGCTCAGTGTACTTTCCAGGGAGACCCTCAATGTGAGTGGATCACCCCTTTACAAGTGCAGTGGCTGTTCTTGATTTTTTTTTCCTTCACCATTTTCATTTCTTTTATGTTAAAAAAATAATGGAAGCTATAGAAAAAAGTAACAGGTATGCTTCTGGAGAAATGGTTTAGTCCTTTCTCTCACCCCAACAATACATAATCTATTCTAAGGAAACCAGACAAGGTCACTTATCTTCCAGATAATTTGATGTCCTGATTTTCTGTAAAGCTACAACAATAAGTGGCAACTTCTGGTTCTTTCTGCTTATAGACTACTCCAGTTAATACTGCTAGAAAAGTGAGAAGGGAGAAAACTGTATTTTAGATACTGTTATTCCTGGGCACTGGGCAGGTAAATATTTTTGTTCCTTTTAGATGGAGATGACCATAGAAGCTTATCATTTTTCTACTTCTTTCTAAACCATTAAAAAGACAAGGAATTGACTTTACATAAAAGTTCATGCTTTTTAAGAGGACAAACAGTTTTTATTTAAAAATAATAAATCACAAAAAGGAGATGTAGTGGGTATCCTGAAGGATCAAAATGAAGTATATGGAAGGAAAGTATAATCAAGTACAATCAAAAGGCAGATACTAAACTAGCTTATGTAGCTACCCTCAAGAAGCTGAATAGCTGCTATTATCTGTTTGATTTTTGGTAGTATTTTCATCACAAGAAAATTAAAGCGATTCTCAGTGATAAAAGAAGGCAGAGAAGCTGATCTTTTACAATGCTCTTCCCTAAGTCTATTTAAGAGGAAAGAAAAGAAGCTGTGGTCTCAAGCTCTTGTTATGGAGTGTTAATATTCACAGTGTCGTGAAGATTAGGAGGCAAATAATTCTCTGCACTGAAAGGGCTGAGAGAGGTCCAGGTGGTCCCTTTTTAACTGCTCATCTGCCGGGACCACAAATCTTACCTTCCAATTTGTACATTGTAAGATTGACTGTGTGATGGTGAACTTTAATGGTAAGGTTGGAAGGGACCTCAAGGATTATCTAGTTCCAACCCCCTTCCATAGGCAGGGACACCTCCCACTAGTACAGGTCACTCAAAGCCTCGTCCACCCTGGCCTTGAACCCCTCCAGGGAGGGAGCAGCCACAACCTCCCTGGGCAACCTGTTCCAGTGCCTCACCACCCTCACTGCAAACAACTTCCTCCTAACATCCAGTCTAAATCTCCCCTCTGCCAGTTTAAACCCATTGCCCCTTGTCCTGTCATTGCAAGACCTTGTAAATAGTCCTTCCCCAGCCTTCCTGTAGGTCCCCTTCAGATATTGGAAGGCTACTCTAAGGTCTCCTCGAAACCTTCTCTTCTCCAGGCTGAAGAGCCCCAACTCTTGCAGCCTGTCCTCATAGGAGAGCTGCTCCAGCCCTCTGATCATCTTTGTGGCTCTCCTCTGGACCCGCTCCAACAGTTCCATGTCCTTCCTGTTAGGCTAACAGATTTCAAAAGGTACAATTAAAAGTTAATCTAGATATTAGGAATCAGGCCAGAGAGAAGCTCACTGAGAAAACTTGTCTACATTTGCACAGTTAGTTGTACCACTTTGCCCTATTTGAATGTATTCTGCTCTAGTTTCTGCTCAACATACTGCAGGGTGTTTTATCTGCATTTTCTGTACAGAGCTGAAACTTGTCAAAGAATATTTATGTGAACAAGTTGTGATATGAAGAATGGAATGACACTTTTTTTTTAAATTTACTGCTAACACTGCCTGAATTAGTACACCTTTAAGTATAAATAATGGATAAGTGGTTTAAGTATGCAAGCAAATCATTACGTAAACATACACTGCACTCCATCATGTAATGCCCAGCATTGAATTGTCACTGTTAAAATGGTCAGTAGCACTAAAAATTGTCACTGTTAAGAATTCATTGGGATATATTCTGCATTTGTAAAACATACCTAGCCAAAGCATGATCATTTTTGTTGTTCGTACTCAAAACTCTTCAACTGATGGACATCAGCTTCCTTATATTATTTAGAAGAATATTTTTGGTAATGAGTTTCTGAAGCTCTTTAAGAAAATCTTTAGAATAGAGAAAGCTTTTTAATTTCTACATTTCTAATTCATATAAACTAGTTTTGTTCATACTTCTAAGAACAGAACTGTTGCACTGACACCACGCTATGAAAATTCCTCTCTGTAACCATAGCATTGTCTGTGGGACTCTTTTACTGCTGAAGTATGTTGGAGCTTGCATGTGTGTGTTTTTTACAATGGTATGTCTGGGTGGTGGAGGGGGAGATTGGTTGACCCAACATACATACACATATACATACATACATACATAGATATACACACACATATATATATATACACATACATATATATACATACATATATACACACACACACATACATATACATATATATACATACATACATATATATACATGCATATATATATACACACACATACATATATATATATATATATATATACATACTCCCTCTCTGGAGGTGTTCAAGGCCAGATTGGATGAAGCTTTGAGTGACTTGTACTAGTGGGAGGTGTCCCTGACTATGGCAGGGGGTTGGAACTAGATGATCCTTGAGGTCCCTTCCAACCTTACTATTCTGTGATTCTATGATTATATATATATGATTAATAAACTATATCTATCTCACAATAGGACAAATCAATCTTTGGCGATGTTTATTTGCTTCCCTTTTCTCAGTTGAGGCAGCAAAGTTAGTGAAGATGGAGTTCCCACTCTTAATGTAAAAACTCCAAAGAAATTAACAAAAAAATGTATTGCACATTGTTACAAATGATGCAAAACTAATAATTGCTATTAATTTTGATATCCAGACAAAGATTGTTAATAACGATGAAAATTGTTTAATAACATTAAATCTCACCAGAAAACTTATTTACAAGGTTCAAAACACAGGGTTTGGAAATTTATACACACAGGGAACAGGCAAAACTGGAACACTTTAAGAGGTACCCAGCAAATGCAAACATTATACTGGAAGAGAAGGGTCTTGTGGTCACTACACTGCTTGCAGTTCATTATCTTGCTTAGCCACTAGATGGATGCAGGAAGCTCTTTTCTGCTTGTGGCAGAAGGCAATTAGTGATTACAAGAGGCTTTAATCACAAAATATTATCAGACAGTACCCAAAGCACGTGGAGGGGTTACTGTCGGTGGTCTCAAAGCCGTTAGAGGCTTTGGAATTTTCCCAGGCTCTTTTCTCAGGCAGCTGGGAGTCTGGCACAGTCTCTGACCTGGTTCCTCATGATTCCCAGTTCAGCAGCAGCCTTGCAGAGGGGCAGGCAGGATGCAATGCCATGTACAGGCTTGGCACAATGTCACGCTGGCTGTGCAGCCTGAACGCCTGCAGGCATTCAGAGCCTGTTCCTGGTAAACTTGAAGCAGTGGAGTTTCCAGGCAGTTCAGGATGCAATGAGGCAGCAGCAGCAGCACCATGAATACAATGGCAGAACACACGTTATGTTACCTGCTCATCCCTTTTTGTCAACACAGTCCAAGATTAATGGCCCTTTGGACACAGATTAGCCAGTCAGGATGGCATTTTGCCAAACTGGACCATATTAGCTGAAGCCAGGGCTTTTGTTTTCCTTTCCCATGGTTGCTTCCCCCAGAATAGGAGGAGGGGGAGCAGGGGAACACATCTGGGCAAGCCACTGTCCTTAGACTCAGTGACTTCAGGTTCTTTGTCCTCTTTCCTGTGGTTGCTTCTCCTCATAGCAGAAGGGGGAAGAGCAGAAAAACATGTCTGGTCAAGCTAGGACATGTATGAGCCTATTCTGGCCTGCTTAGGCCTACCATGACAGATGCATTCCAGACCCCTCTATTATAACTTAAGTATCACATTTTAGAATAGCAGTGTGGTCATTTAAAAGGCAGTTAAGGGAAAGCACACAATTGAGCATCTCCATATTAAATAAGNTCCCTTGCCCTGCTGCCCACACTGCTCTTGATGCAGCCCAGCACTCGGTTGGCTGTCTGGGCTGCATGCACACAATGCAAGCACTTAGGTAGAAAGAATTTTGCATAGCTAATCTATGCAAACAGACAACTGTGTGAGATCTTGGTGTATAAAGTCCTTGCTACTCCAGTTTGGGTCAAGTTTTCTCTTACAGAAACATGCAGTGCTGCTACTTACCTGAAAAAAAAAATGGAGCTTGTGTGTGGTTTTTTTTGAACTGGTTTAAAGACAGATGGAAAAAAATCCTTGATTGTGTACATGGAGGTTTGTGTGTCTTGTACCAAAACCTGTGAGACTGCAAAGGTGCATTGGGAATGGTGAGAGTGGCCTGAATTTCCATCTGCTGGTTTTTTTGGCTGGAACAAGTTGTAAAAGATGTGTGCCTTCAAAATTGCTGTAGAAGCAAACAGTGTTTTAAATTACCACAGGTACTTCATCTGAACAGATTGAAAGCTGAAATGTTGATATCAGAAATTAAATTAATGCATGTGAGATTGAAACAATATCTAATTAAATTCATTTGAAAAATTACTTGGAAATTGAATGTGACATAATATTTAGCAGGCTGTCGCTAGTAGAGCTGTGTAGCTTTGACTTTTCTGCAATCATTTTCATTCCTGGCCTGGCTGCCAGTTAGCTAGAACACATTAAGCAACTATCTCATACCATCAGCCAGTAAAGACTGGAAGACAAAATACCTTTTGCCCCACAGCCTGTGTTATTTGTCTTTTGCTAATTGATTTATAAAATATGGTAAGGGGGACTCTTCTTGCATCTAACCACGTGAGTTAGTTATTTCTGCTTCGAGCTGGAGCATTTTGAAGCTTGTGTTGTATTTCTGATTTACTTACTTGTAATCTGATGCTATGCTTGCCCAGAGAGAGGAATTACAGATCCAAAGGCTGTAGCCTCTGGACAGAGTGCCTGGAGCTAGGCACAAGGCATCCACACACTGCCCCATAGACACACACCAAAGGCAGGAAGAGTTTATCTTGCATTCTAGAAAGTCTATTTTAATGAACACAGTTGTACATAAGTATCTAATTGAAAGCTCATTGAAGTAGTTTTTATTTACTTCCAAGAAAAGTGAATGAGGTGGAGAAAAACTATGTAACTTTGGGTTCTTCTGTGGAGAAAAGACTTGGAGAGGACTAAATCAGATATGGTTTTCCTCTGTCTCATTCTCATTTGGTGGTGTGCATGCTGCAGCAGTTTCAGCAGGTGCATTGAGTGTGCAAAGGCAGGTTTATTCTGGGAGAGGTCAGGGGAATCACTAAACAGTGTCCGTTACTGCCACAACTACTTGTCTTTTAAGTACCTCCAGTGATCATGACTCCATCATTTCCTGTTCCAGTGCCTCCCAACCCTTTTGGTGAAGAATTTTTTCCTAATGTCCAACCTAAACCTCTCTGTTGGGGAGCTTGAGGCTGTTTCCTGATAGGTTGTAATGGACTTGGTAGTGCTAAATTAATGGTTGGACTTGATGATTTTAAAGGTCTCTTCCAAGAAAAATGGTTCTATAATTCTACAATTCAAAGTACTTTTTTGTTTTCTGCATTTAATTAAAAACAGGACACCCTCAAAGTCAGATTCACAGCAGAAAAATAAGACTTTATTTTGAGCGATGCTATCTTTCCACAAATACTTTTTATAGTTAAGGACAATTTCTTCTCTGGAATAGGTAAATACCAAGAAACCCTCCTGCAGAAACAATTCCCTCACCTCTCATGGGAGTGCACACTGGCAAACCTTTGTAAATGAGTCATTTCTCAGGGCTTCCTTCTTCCAGAAGTGCTACAAGACTGGAAGTCTGCTGAAAGCCCTGTATGGCTTACTTCTCCTAATAACTGATGGACTCGTAAGGTTAAACTTACCAGCTTCTAAACTAGACACTCAAATTCCTGACTATTCCACTGACAGATAACTTTGATAAAAGAAATAAACATCAGCCCTCAGAAAACACATCAGACCTCCTTCAAGTTAGTGAAGACTCTGAACAGTGACAATCCCTACCTTAAACACTAACCCTCTCATCGTGCTCCATAATAGAGCAAAGCCATTAAATTCTCCCCGTTGTAATTTAGATCACAGAAGAGACTTCCACAGATTCTTTCAGGTTAAAATAACTGGTATACAGAGAGTAGGCAAAATTATTCCACTGTAGCTACGTGCTTAATTATATGGAATACTGCATAAATTGTCAAGTGCAAAGAATTATTCTGATAAATTAAAATACTAATTAAATAGGCTAGTGCAGAATTTGGAGAACATTATAGGGCTCCGCTTCTTCAGGTAATTTGCATATCCTTCATCTAGTGAATATAATTTAAAGGCCTTCTTTTTTGTGTGTTTGGAAGCCCTTTTTGTTTCAGTGGAAGATTAAAAAAAGGGATTTATATGTTGCTAACTGGGTTGGGGGGGTTCTTTTTTTTTTTTTTTTAATAGCTGCTTTTATTATGCTTCTTTGCTGATGAGTTTGTTAGTTCTCCATTTTTAATTTAAGATTTTAAACCGTGGCCATAAAAAAAATCCACTCTGAGGGAATGTGCAATATACCATGTTACCCAGAATTATCATTTCCAGTTCATAAAATCTGCAACACAAACATCATCTGCTTTGTATTTGTATTGGAATAAAAACTATCAGGTAATACACTGAAATACTTTTTTTTTAAATCATGCCAATTTTCAGAGGATTGATAGCTTGTTCTCACTATCTGAATTTATTTTCCCACCACTTCCTTATTTATCTATAGGTTATTGACTATGTTTTATTGCCTTAAATGCTCAATCATAGTTATACACAGAAAAAAAAATTAAGCAGTTACATTCACTGTTCAGCAGTTTGAAGTAGCTGTTTGATGTGTAGTTGATGCTTCAGCACCACAGTTTTTGTCAGAATTTCTTGATCTTCCTGAACTTCCTGTGGCATTTAAGAGTAGCTAAGACATGCTCTCGTACACACATGCAGTGAACATAGAATCCTAGAATCACAGAATCATTAAGGTTGAAAAATACCTTTAAGATCATTGAGTAACATGCTGGAGACTGTCTTGCTGCGTCTCTTTCTATGGTCTGACAGTGCCTGAGATTGACCATTTTCAGGTTGTGAGTTAATCAATAGCACATCCTACCTTCATGCCTCCTAATTTGAGGAGGGCTTATGGTAGCTTGGTTGTCAGAGCTGTCCTCTGTGTTTTAGCTAATAGCAAGGGGGAAAGGGGAGCGTTAAGTAAACTTTTTTTTTTTTCCTTTAATACCGAAGCTACAATAATTAAAGTCTGCAGGAAACCTATAAAAAGGAGGTCAAATATGTAACAGTAATTATAAAATTCAACAATTCAGCAGAGCAAATATTTTCTATTAGCTGTTCATGTGGTAGTAAATTACACACTGGGATTTAAACCTTATTGTTTACCTATACCCATTCATTTTGCAGCCACTCTGCTGTGCAGTTTTCTTTATCCTGAACTACCAAAAAAATAATTTGTTAGACCATTCAGTTTCTTTGAAAGAGGCTGTGGAGCTTTCTGGTTTTATAAGTCTGCTAAATCCTTGCATTTAGTAGAAATCTGCCTTCAATATGTATGCTGGGTGTGAGGCAGTCAGTGTGGTAGCCTGTCATCCCTTTGCAATGAAACTGCACATCCAAAAAATAAGGACAATATTAGTGTGTGATACAACAGGCCATCAGCTCTCAGTGAAGCAACAGGGTCTAGAGTCCATCTCAAGGCTGAAAATCAACATTACTGACAAAGATTTGCTAATTTATTGATTTTTTTAAATTCATACAGCACAACTTATACAAAATAATGAGGTGTAACCTCAAATCAGACAGTGCAGGCCACTCTCCTCATGTCATCTCTGTGACTCTGGGTGGAATAAATATGTTTATAGATGTGTAAAGCATGGCATAAGTGTGAAGTATGTGAGTACCGTATGCAATTTTTAGGCTGCCATCCAGCAAAATATATCTGCTTAATTGGTAGCATATTAAAAAGAAGCAAAAATAAAGCTGTGTGGGTCTTAAAGCTTTGTTCTTCATTTAAATCATGGGCAGTATTCATCCCTTGCTGAAGGCAGTCAGAAAAGTTGCTCTGTATAGAATTGCTTGCGTCTTGAGTCACTTCTTGAGTCTTTGTACATAAAAACTCTTACTGAAATAATTTCATATTTTGGACATATGAAGAGGGGCTGAGCCCTAATGCCTTTGAAGTAGGTTGAAATCATTTATGTTGCACTTTCAACAGGCAGAATAAAGTATCAGTTCAAATTAATATTGGTTCTGAAGATGGTCTGGTCTAATCTGGACTGCATTGAATGTTTGGAACAGCAACAACAGAAGAGTGTTTTTCACAAATTTAAAAAAAAAATATATATATATATATATCAATTCCTTTCAGTATTTTTATGTGAATATAGAGTGTACAATATGTTCTAGCACACTTCTTGTCCTTTCTGGTAGGAATGCTTTCCTTTAGGCAATTTAAATTGAGAAGCTGAGTCTAGCCAAATTGTGTCTGTAATCAAAGCAAAGAGATAGGTGCCTGCAGATGTGTATAAGATAGTTGGATGAGTCATCATATTAAATGTCCACCTCTTTCTGCTGACTGCAGAGAGAACCTAGATGACTCACTTGTATTACATACTCAAGGACTAGACAGCTAAAGGGAGGAGAGGTTAACAAGGCTGCAAGGCTTCATTTCTACTCACGAATTAATCAAGCCAGGTGCCTGGGGTTTGGCCATGAGTCCAACTGTCACAGTTTGCATCTAGAAGGCTGAAGTCTTCCCATCCAAAATGAGATGACCTTAGCCATACCCCCATCAGGGAATAATCTTATCCTTGTGCTGGCCCCAAAACTGTACTTGGGCATTGTTTTGTGTGAATACTGGTGGCCAGAGGCCAAAATCATGTGAACACCATAGTAGTGATTTTAGAAGTATGGGCAATGTTACAAAAGTGCTGGAAGTCATGCCCCTAGCATGTTTATGTTGCAAATATAGATGTAGTCTTAGTGACTACTACTTCTGTTTTTCATTTAACTGTTTTATACTGGACTACTTTATTTTTATTTTGAATGCTTTTATTGGTGTACAAGCTGATAAATAAGAAAAAAAAAAAGGATCAATAAAGGGGGAAAAAAATAGAAATAACTGTGCATTGCATCCCCGTGTAGTGAAATAAGCTACTTGTCTTACCTGCTACCTGTTTGTATTTGTTGTGAAATGTCCTGAGCCTGTGGTAATGATAAGGTGCTGTCCTACTCTTCACTGCATGGAATACAGTTGGAAGCTTCCACTGAAGAAAACTTTCCAAATATTGTCCACACATGTTCCATCTGCATGATACTCCGTATACAAGGGAACTACTCCTCTGGACCCACTCCAACTAGCATTAGTTTGACTTTCTTTTTCACGTCATAATGAACAATTAATGGCATATCTGTGGTTTCAAAAACTGACTAGTAAAGTTGCTATCAGGTAAAGATATTCCATAGATGACGTAAGTAGAACCTATCATGAATTTATTGACAGAGGAAAGATTGGTTACATTGTAAATGCTGCAAAATAATGCATATTTTAGCTTTCCTGTAACTCTTTCAATTTTATTTTTCCTTACAGCCATAAACAAAGAGAAGCTTGAAAAAACAACTGGGCTGAAGATTCTTCAGACTGGTGTGGGGGAGGTAAGTGGCTTGTGGACATTTTATACTCTCAAAAATATTTTAATTGTTGGGGTTTTTTGAGAAATTCTGGAGCTCATGAACATGTGTGAGCTACCAGTCTGACAGTGCTAAGGGCCTTTTTATGATACAGTTGCAGCTGTCAAAATACAATCTGCTGCACAAATAGCACTGTATCCCACAGAGAAAAAAAATACCACCCTTATGAGAAAAGTGCAGCTGCCTTTAAAAAATGCAGCTTTTTGCTTTTTTGTATCAGAGGAACAAAACCCCTAAAGATGAGGACAGCAACTGAAGCTGTCATATTATTCCCATTGGTTTTGGTGGAGTGTAGCTCATCTAGATCAATGAAAGTTTAAATTTGGGGTAAAGTGTCTTCAGATGCTAGACAGGAGCTGACAGTAAATGGTTTGCTTATTTTGGATGTAACTTAAAACATAAATAAAACATGTGTCTGTTATTATGGTGATATCACTACACAAAAACTCCACTAAGCAGTTCATCATTTATTAATAAAGATGATGCTATCTGCTAAGAATCTTGTAGTATCTGCAGTTGATTGCTAATTCTCGTGCTAATTTTGTGTACACAGTTATCTTGCTTTTTTCTTTCCATTTCAGTAATTTTGCTAGTGCTGAATGCTCACAAGGCTACAGGGCTAGACAAATGCCTTTTCCTTGTGATTACATTATTCTCAGTGTGAAGAATTATGAATTACTGACTTATACTGAAGGAATTTACATTGGGGGAATATTTTTTTAACTGGTTTTCATTTTTTATATTTCTGGTTTTACCAGTTGAGTTAGTTGAATTAGTTTAGTTGATGTTCTCAAGGGTGCATAAACTTCAGAGCTGAGAAGTGTGTCCTGGAGCATGACTCTGCACCTCAGGCTGTGTCCTGAATTCAAGCCAAAGTGAAGCTTGCATTTGTGTTATCCACACGTTAGTTCTGCTAAATAACAGGAGAACCAGGACTGTGGCACAGACTATAGGCACCACATTCAGTAAAATTTTATCCAATGGCACTCCTTATTCTAATTTTATCCAATGAGACTCCTTATTCTAATTAAATACCTCTGTGTATTTTGTCCCATTCCACTCACTGAGTGGCTTCCAGTTGGCCTCAAAATCAGCTGGAAAATGTAAACCCACTTTGCTTCAGATGCTTACTGTCACCTGTTCAATGCATCATTAATCCACATTGCGGTGGTAGGGTTGTAACCACAGTAAGTCTGAGGATGTACTGGGGGTATAGGCTTGAGGACTGTCTACCTTTTCTTAAGACCAGCTAATAGAAATGGAAAAAACAAAGTTCTTAGGCTAGAAAGCACTCCAGGCTGTTTCTGCATTTGATTTAGTAAAAGGCCCTGCCGAACTCACCTCCCATGTATTTAGGCCATCTTAGCTTTTAAAAAAAAATGGTGACACTACTTGGACTCATAAAGACTGATGAAAGGTTGTGTTTTAACCCTGCCAAATATGTAGTTTTAAAAGGCAAAAAAGTGCAGATGAATTAACAAGGGGAAACAGACATTTTGGCCTAAATCCATTACAGGTTGCGTCTGAGATACAGTAATCAGCAGTGAAAGAACCAAGTGGTTTGAAACATTAAGGTGATGGAAGAACATTTATTCAGCTGCTTACATGTTTTGTTGTATGTGAATTGTCCCAGCTGTGTATATTCCCCTTTCTAAGTCATATCAGATATGATTTTGTACATAATGAATGCATTTCTGCAGTCTCACCTACATGAAAAATAACAGAGTTCTGTAACCAAGCTGGGTTTTTTTTGTCGATAGGGTCTTGAGGTCTGTGGTAATGGGTTGGACTTGATGATCTTTGAGGTCTCTTCCAACCTTGCTTATACTGTGATACTGTGAAATTCAGACTATTTAAGGTTCAATCTAAGTATGTTAATACAGTTTTGCAGTTTGTTTCTGATTCACCCCAGTGTTTAACATTGTTCAAATAATAGAAAGTATATATTTTAACATAATGAAAGAGCCTTCTGTTGAATAAGAATTTCTTTTTCTCCACACTATGAATGGAATTATATGTAATGGTAACCATACTTCAAAGTCAAGGTGCTCAAATCAGAACTACCCAAAAAATCTAGTTCCAGAATGAGAAATGGCCTTTTGGTTTGGACAGTAGGTTAGATTCATGGCAAAGTTAATGGATATATAATCTGCACTGGCAGGACTGTAAAATAAAAAGGATTGATTTTGTGCGGCAAGTTTCATATCTGAAATAGCTCGGGAGAAATATAGGTGAGATACTAGTGGCAAATGGAACAGCTGTATAAACAAATGCAGGAGCTGTTCTAAGCTCAGAAATAATTCATGTGTTGCTCTGGACAGAGGAATCTGTTTCACGTGTTGATCTATGATAGCAGGATTTGTGCCTCAGTAGGAAATGACTACCCAGGCCTTGGGTACAGTAGAAAGAAACAGGCTCTCTCTGTGGAGAAATGGTTCTCACAGCTCCTCAGTCTCCTGCTTTAGCTCTGTATCTGAAGAAAAGAATTTCACAAGCAATCCCAGACTATGCCATTCACACCAAGCTTCTTGAGCCATGCAGTCAAGTCTGGGGAGGACTGATGAATTGTTTTTATGTCACTGCATAAATATGTGCTATGTAGTCATTAGCAACACGGGTGTGGAGTCTAGCACAGCTACAATACAGTTCATCATCTTTATGTCATGTCCAACCTTGCTTATGCTTCAGCAAGTTTTTTGGTTAGAGCTGCCCTTAGTTGCACTCTGTCAGTGTAGTGTAGGCTCTCCTTTAGCACGATGGAAAATGAGGTCCTGAGCTGCAACATCAGAAGCTACTCAGGTGTCAGGATATTGCCTTAAAATTTCTATACATTTCATGGGAAGTTTTGGATGATATAGTGCAGTGAGGTAAGCAGAACTTCGTTCAGGTCATTGTGGAACAGACCCCTACTGATAACTTCCACAGCACATCCAGCACAACTTCTAAACTTTGCCAGCAGAATATTCAATAGTGGTGCAGGGATCCAGAGATTTGGATTACCATTTGATGTGCTGTGTATCACTTTTAAAATGCTAACTTTTCTGGCACTTAGTTTGTAACAAGGCTGTTAGCCCAGAATACCAGGAATAACTGCTGTAGAGAAAACCGATGCTGACACTGAAATTCTGAGGGTACATGCATGCACTGACTACCTCTGGAATTATATTTTCTAAGGTGTTTATTTTCTGTTTTTCCAACACCTGTACTAGCTCTAGAACTCTTATGTGGTAGCCCTCCAAGATGTATTTGAGTCATCCTCAGTCATGGTGTTTGTGCCACGCAAATTCATCATGAACTTTTCACAGCTTCTTGGTTATTCAGGTACATTGAAGCTACTGTTCTCCTTCAGGTGTTTTCTTTGGATCTCCCCCCCCAGAGAATAGATCTCTGAAGTCCTAAGGTCCTCTTCAGAAGTTCAAGAGTTTATACAAGGGTGTGAATGTGTCATCTGTGTTTGTATGTGCATAATGCCATAAGAGGTGTAGAGATGCTAAAAACCCCCAAGGAGCTACGTTAAACAGACACTAGAACTCCATTCTCCTGTCTCCCATCTTGATGTAGACCATTGAACTACATGGCTGACCACATCTGCAAAGTCTTGGGGACAACGTTTGGTCTCATATTGAGGGAAAGCCTCTTAAGCAGCTGCACAGCTCAAGCTGACCTACTCTGAGTCCAGGATTCAGCAGGATCAGGAGCCCCAGTTCACACAAACAGTCCAGCTGGGCTTGTACCTAGGGGCTGCTCTCCAGCTCAAGGGAACTCAGCTGGCACTGTGAACCACAGCCCTGCGTGGAGGTCACAGACTAGCCTAGAATTTCTTCCACATCCTTTAGAAACTTAAGCACTTGTTTCCCTTCTCATAAGCACGTTCGAATTATTATAAAAGCTCAGTATTTTTCAAGTCAGTTCCATGCTGAGGTTGGCTGTGACTGGAGTTTGCCTGGTTCAAGCCTAACTCCAGTATAAGGAAGTTTCAAATAATGGTTCAAATGCAGTTACTATGGCATGGAAAAATAACTGTTTATCCAGAGTTTGGCTGAAATTGGTTTTCAGCAACAATTTCAGAATAACGAATCAGGCTCTCCAGCAGCTCAAGAAAATGTAATAATTCAAATCAGGTTTTGGAGGCTAAGAGCCTGCAATTTGAATAGTAAATGGTCTCAATCAAGGCCTGTAACAAACCAAGGGAATGGCACTGTTTCTGTCTTGAACTGGTAAAACAGCACTCACTCCAGAACACATTCTTTTAAATTAACTCATTCAATTTCTCAGTAGGGCTGCACAAAACACACTCATCACTGAAACTGTAACTTTGTTTGTGGGATTTGAATCATGATTCTCATATGGCAGACATAAGAAATAAAATAAATTTCTATACCAAATGGAAATAACCCAAAATATATGTGAAATGACCAATTTGCCTTACCTCTAGATGTTCTAAAATAGAGCAGTGATATTTTGACATGTTTCAGAATATTCTCATTTATAGATATTTTGATATCTGTAGAATAATGTTGATGTTACATAAAGTACTGTTACTGCAATAAAGAAATCTGCTTTTAAAAAACTCTAGTGAAGCTAGAGGACATGATAGGACAGGCTTATAGTGATGTGTGAGCCTCTGGGGCAGGAGTCAGATTTCTAGCTTTTTATCTTCCTTAGTGTTGCCAAAATTTGGCATTAGTATCTGTGTGTCCAGATTTTACCCAGAATGATATTGGAAATCCATTTAAAAAAAAAAAAACAAAACTGGAGCGAGTACAGAACTTGAGAAATCATTTGAAAATGATGAAGGATAAGGTGTCAGGGTTTTTTTCTGATCTTCTAAAACTACTAGGTAAAATTCTAAGGGTCAGCTTTTGGAGTTGGAAAGACCAAATTAGCCTAGGATCTGCCTTTCTTACATTTTAGCAATCGGCAAATGCTCCTAATCTGGAGCAAGTACTGCACCTAGAGGTACATGAGGGTAGGAAGTGATGCTGCACCCAAGATCACAGGATGTTAGGGGTTGAAAGGAATCCAAAGAGATCATTGAAGGTTGCTCTAATGCTGACCATGGTGTAGGAACAGCAACTGTGCATGCATAAGTACTCAAATTTTAGCCCAAGTCACAGGTAAGCTTTCCAGCTTTCATTTGAAAGCCTCCAGCCTCCTCTTACCAGAATAAATTAGGCTGAAGCCAAGCATAAGTGCATATGAGGGAGTGCACCTCTGCATTAGAGTTTAAGCATTCTTGGACCAGTGGACACCAAGGAGAGCTTTCTCCAGGAGCCAGCTTTCAATATCTTTCCCTAAAAAACCCCATGTCTTAGAAATCAACACATTAATTTTTTTTTTCCTGTTATGTGAGATCTGAGACTGGAGATCCTGCAGACAGCTCTTGCTGTAGGCTTTTGCTGATCACTGTGGCTGTGCTGATTAGCAGTTGAATAGAGATTTTCAGGATAGTCATTTGGGGCAACATACATTGCTATGAGCAAGGCATGCATTAGGTCACAGATGAGCTCTTTGCTTTAAGGTATGTAACTTCAAGGCTATAAATTCAAATAAGAAAAATAATCATTAAATGAAAAACTTCTGAGTGCAACCCTAGAAATGTTTCTGCTGAAGGCACAACAAGGTTTACCTTATCCCACATGCACAACTTAGAGATTCTAAAGCTGAGTAACCCTTAAATAGATTATATTTTACATCAAACATTATTAGTAATATACTGCTTTCATGGAGCTTTACTGATAGTGAATAACATATTTCACTGTTACAATTTTGTGAGTATGAATAACATATTTCACTGTTACAATTTTGTGAGTATGCATAACACATTTCACTGTAACAATTTTGTGAGTATGCATAACACATTTCACTGTTACAATTTTGTGAGTATACATGTATAGTAAAGTGGTGCTAATCAGAAGTTAGTCATTGAGTAGTGTTTAGAAGTAATGCTTCAAGTGCTTCAAGGAATAAAGCTAAAGAGAACACTGAATTTCTCCAAAGAGAATGATGGAGCTCTATGGCTCATTTATTTAAGATCTTGTATATTTTTGCAAATTGCATTTTAGCTAATATTTAGAGATAGTGTTAATGCTACATATTAACTATTCATTATGGTACATAGCCCACTAGAGGGCTGCTTTTCAAATAGATTGCATCCAGAGCATTAATAAATGACAAAATTAAAACAAAAAAATGTGCAGCACGAGTATGTATATCGTTTTACCACATTATTTTGTCATATGCCTTCTGTGACTGCATGTTACATACAGAACATACTAAAACAATATAAATCATGGCCCAAACTCTGCAAACATTTGGAGTATGCTTAGCTTTAAGTATATAGTTTGACTTTCCTTTTAAGCTACTGATAAATTTAGTGTTAAAGAGATGCCTGGGTGCTACTGAGACTGTCTTCTGTCACGTATCACACCGTCTCTGCTTGTGGAGGGGCAAAGTTCCAATGTTTATCTCCCGTATTTGATTTGAATATTGCATGGCAGAGGTATTTTGACATCTGAATGACAGGTCACAGCTTCAGTCTGGAAATCAGGTGTCAGCAGTAATTTCTCTTCCTGTGCTCTGATTGTGACAACACCCTCCATTGCCTACAAAATTTTAAAGAACACGACAAGGAAATGAGGAGATTATAATGTTAAGACAAATACAACAAACCTGATTTCCAGAGACAACTATCGGCGTATATTGATTTATGTTTTCCTCCTGAAACAGTATAAAAAGCACAAGTATTCAAGTGTCATGTTGGTTCATGAATTCCTTTACAGTAGCACTGTGTGATTTAAAGGAGCAGAAGTGCCAAGTGATGTGGCAGTTGCCATGGCAACTGCAGCAATTCAATTTTTATTCAGTATCATGTAAAATGAAACAAGATACGGTTTGCCTTGTGGCTTCAGGAACTTATGCATCCTACCAGTGTTGTTCCTTTTTGTCTTTTTTAACATTGTTCCATTAGAAAAAAATAGCATGTGTTTGGTTTGAGGATTTGTCTTGGTTTTAAGCCGTGTCATGCCATTGTTTTTTTAAGCAGAGTTTTCCTTCCAAAGCATTACAGATCTGTAGAGAAAATAGATTTAGATACTAGCACTGACTACATAAAGCAAACTGCAGGGTAATTCTGCTTAAAAATCAATGTTATTACCTACCCTATGATTTGGCAGCCTATATTTGATATATTCATAAAGAAGATAGTAGGAACTTTACATAGGAGAATGTGATTCCTTTTGTACTAGATACCTCACTGGTTCATGAAATTTAGCAGCCCCCTCTACCAGCAGCCAGTACATTATGACTCAAAAGAAAAAAATAAAATCTTTGGTGGTGTAATGGGTTGGCTGGGGAAACTGTAGATTAAGATCAAATCCTGTTTAACTGTCTGAAATTTGGGTAATAGTGCTGATCAGAAATTGAGAGAAGGGAGATCCTTCCACCTCCAGAGGCAAGACCTTGATCCCAGCAGGAGCACATGGATTTCAGGCAATCTCAAATACAGATTTAAATATTTGAGGAGAGGAAGAGGTTGCAAATCCTGGTCCTTCAGTCTTCTCTCTAGCCATCCCTGGGTAGTGTTCCCTTCCAGGTCAACATAGAAAGCTACCCACCAAGACCTCTGCTCTTCACTCTGTAACCACAGAAGAGCAAATGTCTTGGGCTAAGATTCAAGCTGTGAAATATCCAATCTTGCTATATGAAACCCTGGCCTCGGGGGCATTGTAGCTCCATCAGTGTTAGTAAACAGTCTCACATTTGTCTGTGTTGTTAAATTGTTGGCATGGTCACTCACATTATGTCCTGTGCCAACTAGTATTATTCTAGGCTATTTTGCTTCTAAGTCTAAGCAAGAACCAGACCAGGGTCACAGAACCACAGAATTGTTGGCATTGGAAGGGACCTCAAGGATCATCTAGTTCCAACCTCCCTGCCATGGACAGGGACACTTTCCACTAGATCTGGTTGCCCAGAGCCACATTCAGCCTGGCCTTAAAAACTTCCAGGGATGTGGCTTCCATCACCTCCCTGGGCAACCTGTTCCAGTCTCACACCACCCTTATGGTGAAGAACTTCTTCCTAATGTCTAATCTAAATCTCTCCTCTTCTGCCTTGGATCCATTCCCTCTAGTCCTATCACTACCCAACACCCAAAAAAGTCCCTCACCAGCTTTCCTGTAGGCCCCCTTCAGATACTGGAAGGCCACGATAAGGTCTGCTCAGAACCTCCTCTTCTCCAAAGTGAGCAGCCCCAACTGTCTCAGTCTGTCTTCATAAGAGAAGTGCTCCAGGCCTCTGATCATCCTCGTGGCCCTTCTCTGGAGGTGTTCTAGCACATCCATACCTTTCTTGTAATAGGGGCTCCAGAACAAGACACAGTGCTCCAGGTGGGGCCTCACAAGAGTAGTGTAGAGCGGGAGAATCACCCCTCTCAACCTGCTGGCTCCACTTCTTTTGACATAACCCAGGATACAGTTGACTCTCTGGGCTGCAGGTGTACACTGACAGCTCATATTGAGCTTCTCATCTACCAATGTCCATTCATAGCAGGCAGCTTCAGTGTGGTCTGCTTTGTAGCATAAGTGTTAAGACTTGTATTTTACTTAGAATTAAAGCTTAGATACAGATAGTGATTTTTTTTTTCCCTATCTAATTACCAGAATTGCTACAAACATACTTAACTGGATTTGTAACTTAAAGTTTCTGTAGAAACAGCCAGGTAATGGCTGTAGAATGTCACCAATCATAGAATCAACCAGGTTGGAAGAGACTTCCAAGCTCATCCAGTCCAACCTATCACCCAGCCCTATCCAATTAACTAGACCATGGCACTAAGTGCCTCATCCAGTGTTTTCTTGAACATCTCCAGGGACAGTGACTCCTAATATGAAGAGAACTTCCTCTTAATATCAAGCCTATACCACCCCTGGCACAACTTGAGACTGTGTCTATTGTTACTTTGGTACATGAAGCTTTGGTACTCTTGCAGAGTATTCTGATTCATATTGCTGGGCATTAGACACAGGCATGGAGGAGATGACTGATCTTTTGTAGCTATCTGCTGCAACACCAGCAAAATTCCCATTTCAGTGCAGACTTTCCTAAGTCTGTGTACTGCACACCAAGACCCGGCCAGGGCGCGAGCACAGCGCTTCGGCATGCATGAAAACGGTGCCTGGGTCTCTGTGACTGCTTTTAGCGCTGCAGATACATCAATCATAGAGCAATTTTTCAATGCAATCTGAGCAAGTGTTTGAGTATCCAAACTTGTAACAAGGAAAAAGGAAACGGCTCTGTGCCACAGGAGAGTGACCTAATCCATTAATGCCTGAAGACCATTGTGGCTGACAAGAGTTCACTGAGCAGGTTGCTCTTGCGCAGGAATGTCATTTAGTGCACTATTTCTGTGGCCCTTTAGCAGGTAGAGTGGTGACTTCATTTTACAAACAGCAGTACTGTTTTTATGGTACAGATTTCACTTGATTGTTAAACTGTTAATTTACAGATCTTTACTAAGTGAATGCAAACAAATTCTGGTCCTCAAAGCTCTGCTAATGCACAACGTTCGAATTTTAATTTCCAGCCCATCTTAGATTACAGTGATGAAAAACAATATTTAATCCCTCGTTAACACATGAATAAGCGGAAACTGTCATTTCCCACCAAACAATAACGGGATTATCTCAAGAACTGTCAGTTTATGTGAAAACATTATGTTGCCCAAATTTTCATAAAAATTAGCAGTGGGTAATATTCAAGATCAGAGCAATGGAAAGAGGGAAATCTGCATTCATGGTAATAAATATTCATATTTGTCTGCTCAGGAGATGAAAATCTAATCAAGGGGCTATTGATGCGCTGGCTTTTTCTTTTTCTTTTTTTCTAAACCAAGATGTTTCATCTAAATTGGGTTTGATATGGAAATTAGTCTCACTCCAAGTCCTTCAGGCCATGAGCATGCTGGGATAACACTGGAGGTGTCCGGTGCATCAGATGTTGCTGCTGGCATCTGCTTCTGCAGACAACAAACACAATTAAAAAAAAAAAAAAAAAAAAAAATGACAGCATCTCAAGGGTCAAGCTCCCAGTGGCTTAGGGTGTTGTGATGGTGTCTTTATTTTTTTTTTTTTTTCCTCTCCTAAAGATTTTAATTTTATCTCAGTTAAATCCTCTATACTGCTGGGTTAAAATTGTCGGCATTTTTTGCTTTTGTTGACAATTACCATAAATCAGAAGACACTCTGCATGAAGCTTAATGAAATATGTATGATCTAAAAATGGGAAGAAGATAAGTGCAGTATGTTGCTTTAGGGTTTTGTGTGTGTATCTATGTATCTGTGCGTGCATATGTACANAATAGTATATTATATGTTTTATATATATGCTATATTATATATTCTATGTATTGTATACTCATTATATAGTATACAATAATAACATATTATGATATTAATTATATGTCATAGATTATAATAATTATTAGTGATAATAATAATTGTTGCTGCTGTTGTTATTAATTATTTAATAGATATACATTTAAAACTAAATTATTTACTTATTTATTCCAGTAGTCATGCATACTATCATGTCCTTCCTTGTACTTTCTGGGAGTTTTGTGATTTTAAAAGAGAAAAATCATTTAGGTCCTGAGCTCACAAACAACTGCATATGTGTGTGTGTGTATTTTTTTTTTAATTATTTTTTTTTCCTTCCCTTTTGTGGAAGATGTTTTCTGACATCTACCTAGCAGAGTTGTGAGTACTATTGAACACTAGACAGTTTTGTCTAGCTTCAGGTTGCTCTGCATCCACAAGCAATGTCTGACTCAATTGTTTCAAAACTCCAAATGCTGTCTGTGAGTTTATTTAACTCCTAGAGAAGCTGTCATACAAAAGGTATCTTTCTTTTAGATTTAGAACTGGACAAAGTCCTATCAGCAGCATTCAGCTATATTGCCTGTAGCGTGAGAGAACAGAAAGGGGAGATAAGCAGAGACTGCTCTGAAAGAAAGGATATTCTTACCGACCAAGATAATAGCTAGAATAGAAATATTGCTTGTTGAGGAGGTTACATCCTTTCATTATCAAATCTANGTCTTTATTTTTTTTTTTTTCCTCTCCTAAAGATTTTAATTTTATCTCAGTTAAATCCTCTATACTGCTGGGTTAAAATTGTCGGCATTTTTTGCTTTTGTTGACAATTACCATAAATCAGAAGACACTCTGCATGAAGCTTAATGAAATATGTATGATCTAAAAATGGGAAGAAGATAAGTGCAGTATGTTGCTTTAGGGTTTTGTGTGTGTATCTATGTATCTGTGCGTGCATATGTACAACCTGAAGAGCCAACTTCTATTTTGTGCCTTGCGCACTGACTGGAAGAGTCAGGCAAGTTCCCAACTGCTGACCATACCAAATACAAAAAACACAGCATGTGAATAAAATCTCTCATAGTTTATCCACAAGTGAAAATAGTATAAGTAGTATGCTTCCTATACCAGTTAGTATGTTCAGTTAGTACACCTCTATGGTAAAATATTCAGTTAAAAATACTTCTTGACACTTTTTTCGACGGCACTAGTATGAAAATTTGGTCTGCCCTAATAATAGTATTTCCCTTGACATGNCTCACAAACAACTGCATATGTGTGTGTGTGTATTTTTTTTTTAATTATTTTTTTTTCCTTCCCTTTTGTGGAAGATGTTTTCTGACATCTACCTAGCAGAGTTGTGAGTACTATTGAACACTAGACAGTTTTGTCTAGCTTCAGGTTGCTCTGCATCCACAAGCAATGTCTGACTCAGTTGTTTCAAAACTCCAAATGCTGTCTGTGAGTTTATTTAACTCCTAGAGAAGCTGTCATACAAAAGGTATCTTTCTTTTAGATTTAGAACTGGACAAAGTCCTATCAGCAGCATTCAGCTATATTGCCTGTAGCGTGAGAGAACAGAAAGGGGAGATAAGCAGAGACTGCTCTGAAAGAAAGGATATTCTTACCGACCAAGATAATAGCTAGAATAGAAATATTGCTTGTTGAGGAGGTTACATCCTTTCATTATCAAATCTATACCAAGTAGAAATATGGAGATATAGCTTGCACTGTTTCACAATCCCAGTAATTTGTGTGATAAATCATTGAGAGGCAAGTATAAGCAACCTGCAGAGTGCAGTGTGCATGTATTGGCAGACTTGATATCTTTTAGTGTACAATCTGTGCTGGCATCTTTATCCAAAATGTTTTTCAGAGATTTTCAGAGATCTTTCTAATCAACTCCTTTGCCAAGCTTTAAAAAAAAAAAAAAAAAAAGGCATGAATCATATAGCAGATGGGTGTACAGCAGTATACAGGTGTCTGGCATACAGGTGCCAGAAGAAGAAAAGTAGTTAGGTATTTTCTGGAAAATCCCATTAGTTGTTCCTAAAAGAAAGAATTGTGTATTCTTCTAGTGCAACCTGCACTAGCAAGGTGTATGCCTGAAAGAAACAATGGCCTCTCTTGACTGTTACCTGTTAAGCACTGAGTGATGCTTGTATCAGAGCTGCGTTTTTTTCTCTTTGCCTTTTCCCAAGACAGTAAGTTGGCTCTATGAAGTTCATCGTGTTCTGAAGCAGAACAGAAGCAGTCTGTGCTGACATTAGGCAGAACTACTTGATCCATGTTCTTTATTCACTTGACCTTAAAGCTTCTGCTATTAATTTTAGAATAAATAAGAACTGTTTTCTCATAGAAAGATTCAGGATTTTTTTCATATGCAACAAGTAACTCAGCTACAGTAGATGAATATTTAGGGCTAAAAGATCAAATCAGTTATAGCACCTTCTACTAAAATGCCAATTTGTGTTTCTCTTAAGTAGAGAGAGAGGCTAAGGGAGCTGGGATTGTTTAGCCTGGTGAAGAGGAGGCTCAGGGCAGACCTTATTGCTGTCTACAACTACCTGAAGGGTGGTTGTGGCCAGCAGGAGGTTGCTTTCTTCTCTCAGGCAACCAGCACCAGAACAAGAGGACACAGTCTCAAGCTGTGCCAGGGGAAGTTTAGGCTGGAGGTGAGGAGAAAGTTCTCCACTGAGAGAGTCATTCCCCACTGGAATGGGCTGCCCAGGGAGGTGGTGGAGTCACCGTCCCTGGAGGTGTTCAAGGCACGTTTGGACGTGGCACTTGGTGCCATGGTCTAGTCTTGAGGTCTGTGGTAATGGGTTGGACGTGATGATCTTTGAGGTCTCTTCCAACCTTGCTAGACTGTGATACTGTGATACTGTGTGATGATTATCAGAGAAACATTAAGCCGTAATACATCTCAAGGTAGTATATGGTAGTAGTAATGCAGTGCTACTTGTAAGACATATATCAGATACAGTGGTGAGTACTCACAGCACTAACTTCTGCACCTATTTTGGCTGTTTAAGGTGCTTTATATTAACTAAATTAGGTAATGTCCTTAGGTTCTTGCCATAAGTAAGGATGAGGCTTCAGGTGCGTGGCCCCTCAGCTGTGGTTCTGGATCCCATTTCTTTCTTGCAGGTAGTTGCTACTTCACAGTACTGAAGGCAGTTTCAGGATGTGCACTCTGACTTTCCCCATTTCCATGGAAGTACCACATATCCACCTAACAGGGCTCAGTAGGATACAGTTCTTTGTACTGCAGAGCTTTATTATGTTGTGGAGGATTGCTGGTTTCCCACTTGGATGAAATCAGTATTTTTCTAGTTTTTTGTGAGAGAAGCACACAAAAAAAATGACCAAGAATAGAGTGGAGGTGTAGGTCCACATGCGCTGCTCTTCTGTGTGGGCTAAACCTCATCAGCTGTATTGGGTAGTAAGTAGTCTTCTGGAATTGTTTCATTTTATGTGGCTATTTTAATATTCCAGATAGTTTATGGGAACCTAAGATGAGCAGGTGTTCAACATAGCTCCTGGTTCGTACCACAATCCTACTTCTGTGTCAAGTGAGTGAAGGCTTGAGCTTTGGTTTCCCATAGGAGTGTGCTGATGGTGGTAGATGGTGGTAAAGCTTTCTGTCAGCTCATCTTTAACCGAAAATCACATCTTTGACACACACAAAATATCCTTATTCAAAGTTTCCCTAAAACTTGTGTGTATTTATGAAAGAAAAAAAAAAATTCTGCGGAAAATGGATATTTCTTTGCATAAATTATTTAATGGGGAAAAAAAAAAATCTGAGTAGTTTTGATTAACAAGGGCATTACAGTAATGCTTTCTAGACAGGACTGCCATCTCACTGGGTACCTGCCTGCACACAGAGTGTTAGGAAAACTGTGCCTTTGAGCAATTACAGATAATCAGTCAAAAAGACAAGATTAGAAAAGAAAGGCTATAAAAATTTTCTTCCTTCACAAAGAAGGATCTGAGTTATAAAGAGATGCAATGAAGTTGTTCAAATTCGAAAGCAAGCCTGTGAGAAATTTGGGACTGGACCCAAAGCCCAATCCAGTGCCTGAAACAGATGCTCACCTTCCTGCCCATTAGTATGCATTTCCAGGAGCATCAGGATGAAAGCTTATCTTCAGACTTGACTTAACAAAATGTTTTAATAATCCTAGCTATGAAATGCTAGGAGCTGATCTTGGATTTTACAATAAGAGACAAAGTGGTTGTGATACAGTACGGTATGTAAATTATATGCAGAGTATATTGGCATGCAAATTTGAATGCTAAAAAGAAAATCATTCTTTTTTACACCAGAGAGGAGAGTTTTTCAACCACAGAAGTCAGAAGCTGCCAATATTTTTTTTTAAGCAAATTGACTGTATTTCCTTACATTTTAAAACATATTTGTCTTGTCATGAAAAATAATACTCTTCTCTAAACAAGCTCAATTTCTTTACTTTGCTGATACCAAGTAGGCAAAAATACTAAGTCTGCCACATAACTCAGATCTTATGAGGATGCCATAAAATAAAAATGTATTTAATGTGTGGGATTTTGAACTTCCATTTCAGGATTTTAGTCTTTTGGTTTCAGCAGTCAAAGCTTGGAGCAGATCCAGGTGTTGTCTGTGACCTTGTTGGTCAGTAACCTCCATAGTGGCAAATACCATGTTATTGCTATATTTATCCATTAGACAATGAAATGTTCCTCTCTCTACTGCCATGGTGAACTTTGGAAACACTAATGAGCAGATATAGGATACTTGAGGAACAGTTTATATTCACAGGGCATGATGAGAAACACGCAGTTGTCTCTGGCTCACCGCTAACACAATGGTGTTATTAAGCATGTTTTGTTAGCTGCAACAAGAGAAAGCAGAGCAAGAGGAGCAGTGTCTGCTGTCTTCTCTCTGTTTTATCTTTTTCATTTCGAGCTTGAGTTTTGTGCCAGACTAATAGCCCATGGCAATGGGCTGGGGAAATGAAACTTTCGCTAAGATTAGCGAATGTGCAGAAAACAATGTGTGAAATCCTGAACTGACAAGCACGAACAGACTGGTGAGGGCACAGAGACATTTCGTGAAGTGAAACCATATTTGTACCCAACATGCCTAGAAAAAAACCTGTAACAACTGAGGTGGCAAAAGATCCCACCCAGGAGACAATAGAATGACATCCTCATTATATCAGTTAGAGAATAAAGGAGGTGTGGAGTTTATTTTGCCCTTTTCAATTACTGGCAGCTTGTATTAATTTATGGGAGTAGAGTGTTGTGTATGGTGGTGTGCTTTGGGGTGATTATCCTTGTGAGACTGTAGGTTCAACAGTTGTCATGCAATTTGGAGTTGCAGACTGGCAATTTTTGTAATTGAGTCTCAGGAAATAAACAAAATATGGCAACTTGATACATTTAAAGCAATTAAATTTCTGCTGAAATTTTTGCTTCGTCCTGGGGACTCCCAAATTTCCCAGCCAGATTCTGTCTCTGATTAGGAATGCAAATAATCTCCACGAAATGAAAGAAGGCAGCCACCTTTATAATATACAGTGGCATAAAAAATATATTATATCTGCACCTGCCCTTAATTTAAAACATGGTCTTAGAAACCTGCCATCAGAACACATTTCAGGAGAGCAGACTGGAAAATTGTGTCAGCTGCAGGTTTTCTGGCTCAGAAGAGGTGGACCTACAGAATTCCTTTTTGTAAAATGGCTTATTTGCAGGGTATGAATTCAATACTCCTACCCAGCCCATTCAGATTGTACAGTATTTGAACAAGCTCTTTTCCTTGCTGCATGCCCATGATGTAGCAGGTACAGCTAATTACCAGGCTAGACTCCCTTATGCAAAATACCTGACAGATTAACAAATACTCAGAAGTTTGCTGAGTAGTTTTCCTGAGAAGACAAATGATACATGCAAGTTATTTCTTAGATGCAATTCTGTTCATTTACAGAAGTCACACACAGCTCCTTTTCACAGGGCACTGCAGGAACACACAGCTTCCAGGCTCACAGTTCACAAGACCTGTTCTGGCTTTTTACAAATTTCATGATTTTCACAATTTCCAAAACTTCCCTGCACCCTTACCTCCTTCAGTGAGATAGGAACCCACTGATTAGGAAAGTCTATTAGTAGTTAACATTATCATCCCCTAACTTAGTTGTACAGACTCATAACTGAATCATCTATGATAGGACTGTAGTCAACTGAGCTCTATAATCAGCAGAGTCTAGCTATGATTGGAATTGCCTTTTATTTCCCACCACTGATTACAGGTTAAACCAAAGGCTAGGGCTGCATAGTTAAGTGGGGCTCAGCTTAAAAGCTAAGACTGATTAGATTGGATCTCCTCTAGATCCGAGGTGTCAGGATGACTTTGTCACATAAACAACCAGGTAAATTTGAGATATCAGAATCTGTAATATTGCCTGAAATTCTGAATGGTGCAAACAGTGTTCACTGAAGTCCATGTTGGTCTGATAAGCCTATCCTAGGAGTTCTGCAGTGTTATCTTCAATCTTCTGTGGCCATCTTTGACTCGCTGAGCACTGAGTCTGTGTTCAGGACTGTGTGAGCATGCTGAGACTGAGCAGTCAGGTAAGCAAAGCCTAGCAGGTCTCCCGGTCTGGGTATTGTTGTTGTAAGGATTTCCCTGGAAAGAGACTGAGTGTGAGGGGAAATGAAAGCTCATATCAGATCAGATCATGTTATTCCAGGCTAGGCTTGCTCTTGATAGCCCAGTGGTTAACTCACCTTCCAGACCAACCCTTTGAGACCTGCTGGTCTATGCAGTGAATTGTCTGTAGTCTACATTACTTTCATAGCTGTTGCCACCAGAGAATGAGTCTCTTCTAGTAGCCTGCAGCCCTCTAGTTACAGGCAACAAGTTTCCTAATATTAACTTCTGAACAAAAGACAGTAAAAATGTCATTCTTTGTCAGCTGGTGCTGAAAGGTGGCACGAGGTCAGCAGTGCTGACAGGGCACTCCAAGGAAAGAGAAAGCTGTCTGCTGTAACTAAAGGATGTTTCTTTTCTTTTCCTTTTCACTTTGTGTTAAAGATGTATGATTTCCCAGTCATCGCAGCTTGCGGTACGCCTTTGCTTTCCAAATTAGAGAAACAAAACAAGCTGTTTCTCAATAAGTTGTTGGGCAGTTTGTTACATCAAGCTGTGAGCTATGTATGCCATGGTAAGAATCCTGGCTGATACCAGCAAAGGAGATGTGTGATTGGGGTACAAAAATAGTCATGCCACTTGGAGTGTGTGCAAACAAACAACTGTGTTTCTCTTCTGGTAGTGTAGAAACCCCTGGTGTGTCCCATAAATTCTATGCTGTCAGAAATAAAATGCAGGAATGTTGTCGTCTCTTATTTAGTTCTTTCTTTCGTTGCTTGCTTACCTCTTCCTAGGAGATGATAGGTAGTCTCATGGTAGAGTGCAAGAGTGCTTGGCATGAAGAAAATGTTCAGTTGCAAACCTGTACCTGTAGGTAGATGGTGCCGCCTCCATGTACACTCACACAGAAGAGAAGCCAATTGTGCTCTGGAAGTCTGCAGCTTTATGTGAACAAATGTGGGCCCCTCACATTGTCTGGCTCAGTCAGACGTATTGTAAAAATCCTAAGTTTAGAAGGGTGAAGTGACATTGAATTTACCTCGATTTCTTGTCATTAATTTGCTTGGGAGTGCCTGATTTTCTACTGCAAGGAGTAAGACTCTTTGTTNCTACGTGCACACACTGCAGGCTCATGTTGAGATGTACCAAGTCTTCTTGCCCAGTTTGTAGTTTGCACTGTAGTGAATGCTAGACAGCTGAGGAAAAAAAAATTAAAAATCTGTTATTTTTTGCCAGCTGCTTCTTCATATTGGGGATGTTTTTTTCTTATTTTATTTTTAGTCTTTTTTTGTTTTGTTTTTGTTTTATTCAGAATAAGTGAGCCAGTATATTTCCTAAACAACTATGTACTAAATTGGCTTAGCATTCATTTCTATTCAGTATTAACTTGGTGAACCAAAATAAGAAGAAAAAAAAAGGAAAGCTCAGACAGAGTTGAACTTCAGATTTCTGTCAAACACATAACTGTGATAGTGTGACATTGAGAGTAAAAAACATTTAAAAATTGTAAGGGCAATACAGCTCATATATGCCAGTAGGTATCTGTTCCTCATTGATTTTCAAAGTCAACTTCCAGTCATCTGACTCTTCACACTTTATAAAATATAATGCAGTATATAAAAATAAATCAGTTTGAGAACTCAGTACTCCAGCATGCAGCCTTACAATGTCAAGGGTAAATGAACCCATTGAAAAAGCAACAAATGCACTTCAGTGATTGCATTTTTTTAGACATTATCAACTGGCGTGTGGCTTTCGTCTGTCTAAACACAATGTAGCCAGCATTTATCTCCTATAAAATCAGTCAAAACAGAAACTCCTATGTAATCAGTTTGACTCAGTGATGGCTTTGGTGATGATGGTGGTGGCAGAGGGAATCACTTCTCTCAAGTAATTCTCAGGCAACCAATGCACACATCTTGTCAGGGGTTACCTGGCAACTGGATGCTGCCATTAGTTGAAGTATAGTGATTAGTTAATAGCCCATGTCTCCACAGGTTACTTGTTTTTACAATTACATGCAAGCATTTAGCTTTTGATTTCTCCTGCAAACCCCTTCTCACAGAAATTAGTATCAGGTCAGATCATGACTGGTGCTTCCATCTCCACTATCTAGTTAGCAGTAAGTGTCTTCCTTTCCTCCACCTCCCCCATCATATTTTATGTCTTCCAAGCAATTGCTACAACGTAAGGACATTACCAAGACAAAATTAGGAAATGTCAAAAAGAGAGCAGTGCAATTTTGGTTTATAAATTAAATTTTTCCTGGAGGACAGCCCATTCACCTCTCTCATGTTATACTGGGACCAGGCAGAAGGAAAGACCTCTCAGATGCAGCAGTGTCATAGGGACACATGCATGAGACACAGTATTTCAGGTTACACAACAGTATAAACATAGGTGACTGGGACCTACTTAACTCAAATATTCCTTAGCACTTGAGCGTTTTGATGCAAACTTTCATGTGCTATTTTGCCTTGGGCTATTTTTGTACCTTATAACTTTGTACTAAAAAGGTTCCTTTTTTTTTTTTTTTTTTTTTTTTTTCTTTTGGGCAGTGAATGCACTTGTTTGCAAAGATGTTAGCTTTGAGCATAAGGTTTTCGTGTGATACCAAACAAATGCCTTCTCTTTTCTGTATGATGCCTTTGTGAAATTTGAAAAGGTACGTTTGCAAGCTTAGCAGGGAAAGGAGATGTTTGTACTGCCCATCTGAACCAGACATTGATCAGATGTGCAGCATTTGGTTCTACATGAAGCTCGTAGCCCAAAAGAGGGTCAGGAGTGAACTGTCAGCTACGCCTTATTGCCTCTGTGTCCCAAATAACCATGACTCTAATGCCTATACATGGTGGCCTTTAAGGTTGTTTCTAAGAAGTGTGGTCAAGTTATTGCTATGATATTTCAAAGACACTCATCTCCTGGAAACATCTGTGGAATCAAGCACAAAATCATGAAGATGTTGGCTGAAGGGACCCTGGGGTTACCTCGTCCCAGATCCTGTTCAAAGCAGGGTCGTTGCAAACACTGTATCAGGCAGATTTCCTTTCTGTACTGGCAGTCCAGCTACAGTGTTAGAAAGTAAGGACTAATTGTTGAAGGCAGAAGGAAAAGAGTGGAACTACTACCTTAGCCATAAGAAAATTTGCGCCTTTGATTGCTCCCAGCATTATCTTGCTTGTGTAGTCTGGCCTCATGCCTTTTCCAAAGACTTGCTTTCTATGCTCTTAGTCTTTTGCTGACTGCTGATGATCTTGATGGGCCCCTAGGAAAACCATCCTGATCCTGGCATCACTGCCATCTGGCACATGATAAATAATAATGAGTTGTCTTTGTCTTTCTTCACCTGCTCAAAGTCCATGCTCAAAGCCATACATCAAAGGCTCTGCATGTAATAAATGTATCTTCCACAGATGTCTTTGGGGTGACAATCACTAATAGAGCAACTATTCTATTCTTACCAGTATATAGAGTGGAGGTGGCCCCATACCCCTGTGCAGGGTGAGGAATGCTGTCATTTCCATGACTTTCTCTATACCTTGTGGACTGGCTGGTGCGAGGTAGTTTGACAAACAAATTTAAAGTTCCCTGCAGCTATTTACCCTCTCTGAATCACTAGAGGCTTTGGATGAGTGTGCTGCAGTCTTGTTTTGCCCTAGAGGAACTTTTAGAATTGACTGGAATTGTTCTGGACACAATCACTACCAGAGCTTATTCCCCTGTGCCTGCTTCCAGCTCTGAAGAGACTCAGGACTATGTGCCTATAGCAGTTCTGATTCAAAATGCAGTGAAATCAATGGAAGAACTGCTTTGATTTAGGTCTCACAAAAGTGCATTAAGATCATTAGGATGCAAGATAAAGCATAGCTGGTAGAATGTCTACTACAGTCAACTGTCCCTGCATGCAAGAGAAAGACAAGGAAATTGAGGAGCTTTTCCATAGTCTCCCATTCCCTTGAGTTTGTTTTCCTGGCCTAATTCTAATAAAAAAAACCACTACTGAGCAAATTTCCCCAAAGGAAGAGCACTGCCTTGCTCACCACCACAACATTCTGCATAGCTGACCTCTTTTTAGACAGTGGTGAAACTGCCCATTGCCTAACTGCAGTCTCTAGTCTAGTGCAGACTCATTGAATATAATGTTAGTAAGACTTTCAAATGCCAACCATGCTGCCTTCACTAGTGTTAAATGCACGGGTTATATTTTGTAGAACCTGCTTTGCATTCAGGACTTTCTGAAAGCTAGAACACATTGTAGTTAATATCTTATGGACTTACAGTCATAGGAAAGAGATGACAGAGCTTTGTTCTGGTTGTATTTTTTAGTGGATTTGCACTGCTGCTAATGATCATGAGGGCAAAGTAAATTTCCCAAGGAGATAAGCATATGAAAATTTCTTTTCCTGACAACTCAGGATAAAAATATATTACAAGTTTTATATAAACTTTATGCACCTGCTGTAATTCCTATTCCATGCACTACACATATCTATACATCACATGAACTCAGTTCATATTGACACATATAAGTTAGTTGAAGACCAATCCATTTATAGCGTAGTAAAATTTGAAGTGCTTTACGGGTGCAAGGGTTGAATTTTGGTAATTGTAACTGAACAATGATTACCATGGACCAGTATCTAGCTATTTTAAGCTTTGATCTCATTAACAGGGTCAGATTTTGTTATTGTTGGGAAGGACACTTTAAAAGACAGCTACTGTGATTTCTGAATAGAGATCATAGGGGTTGGATTAGAATGTCACAATGATTTATGTGACTTCCGAGGTATTTTATCGCACGGTATTAAATATAAGCTGCAGGTACAACAGATGGATTTTGCCATACAATCCATTTATGCCTCATTCTGTAATGTGTGGTTATCACTGCACATATACAAGATGTTTTGTCTTCTCGAAGAAGTTTTTCTGAAGGATTGCAGCAGTATTTGTGCTGTCATTTATTAAACGGCGATCCCAAAGCACGGAGTGGTGCTTACACCGAGGCAGCTGCTCCTCTTCACAAACCCAGCATTTTTCATGCAGTTGACTCTTTCCCTCAGTCGACTCCATAGCAATTTTAGATCATTCATCTCTGTCTTTTGAGCAGGAAAGGTAGCTGGAGATTGACTTAAAGATCACTTTAGCATGCTTGGGTCTCCCTTAAAGAAGTACCATGTTCATTTGTAGAGTGGTTGATCAGTCCATCGGAAGGAGCTGCTGCTACATCCCTGCCTCATTAGCTTTTTAACTGACTGTATTGGAGGTGAGCCCTGCTTGAAAGTACCAGGAGGGGGTTTGCTTCTAGATTTATTAAAGCACCTTTCAAGCAGCAATGTGTGGTTATGGGATGTTACTTGTTAAATCACACTCACGAGAGCGAAACCAAACCTGGGACTAAGGACTCCTGTCCCTCATTCCCATGGTCAGGTATCCTTTTTTATTCTTTCCAAATAAATGGTTTTCAAATGCTAGCAGGCAGATTTAAAGTTACAAATAATAATTTGAACGGAGCCTCCCTGTCATCCTCAGGAGAGTGCACACAACCCTGGGCTGTGGGCTGGAGGAACACTGCCTTGTTATTTAAGTGACAACTTCACATGCACAGCTCTTTGGGCACTGGTCATACTATTTTTCAATTCAATTTGATGTGAGTGTATTATTTAACGCTGACTGCATTAAGTTTTTTTCGCTCCCAGAAGAGTGTTTTACTGCATATTTGATTCTCTTTTATTGCCACATTTCACAGTCAACAGAAGCTTTGAACTGAAAGCCTCTGTATCTATTGGCAGGTTTCAGGCCTTTCTTTCTTTTTCACCTGAGCAACTAAGTGGATAATTTTGAGTACAGATTCTGTGTATCAAAATCCCTTCAAAACCTGAACCATCCTAGATACAAATGGTAGCTAAATAATGAGTGGTTTGTCTGAAGTCTGTATCGTGCACTCTGACACAAATCCTTGTCTAGCAGGTGTGAGCAGCATCTGCCCCTGACATCTACACCTCACATTCACTGGCGAGCTCTCTGTGGTCACCCTTTTGAAAATTGTCTCCCCTGTGAAAGCACTTGTCTCAAGTTAAATTACCTGTGAGATCACTAACTCTGTCTCCATCCTAGTGTTAAATTTCTAACAATTTCTGTCAACTCTCAGTAGCAGCAATGATGTTTAATGAAAATCTTATAGTATTAAAACTGCATCATCTTGGCGTGGGTGATGATGAGTCAGAAGATAACCCTAGACCATATGATTAATTTATCAAATAACAAATTCCTACTGGAGACATCTCAAACTGTAGAGGTTTTTTTTTTTTACTTTTCCTTTCTCTTTATTTTTAATCCAAAAGAAAAATAAACTTTGGGATTTGTCCAAAATAATATTCCTGTTGAAGTGAAAGGTGAGCAAATTTGCATCCAGGTTTGGAGTTTATTTCTTACAGGGTTCTTCTTACAATATGACCTTTTAAACTAGGCTTAAGTAAATAAATAATTTTATTTTGGAGGTCACAGTACAGGGATTTTTCTTACTGTGGCATTTGTTCTTGCTGACAGTTTCAGTCTGTGTAACTAACTCCATCGTTTATATATGCTCAACATGAAAACGAGATGCAATCACTAACAGTATTTTAACAGAAGTTTTAACTAAAGGGGAAATAAATGAATACCCAGAAGTCTGAATTATACAAGAGGTAATCGGGACACTTCTATGAGCCATTGTGATAAATTTACTTTTGTGATTAATGGAGACATGACAGTGGGCTCTATATACCATCTTTTAGGCATCTGCTTTCAGCCTTGCTCTCCAGTATTTGCTTCAATGTTGCATTTTCACCATCAAAGTACAAAAATCAGTGCAAAACTGGGATGTGACACAGGGTGTCTCTTTCTCAGTTCCATGAATGTGATAGAGTGGAAGCTCCTGGCTCATGACAGTTACTCTACAGAAACTCAAATTGAATTCTGGTCTGTGGAGCAGGTAGGAGACGAACTTCTGCCTGGAGGGATGCTGAGCAGCTAGCAGACTATGGACAGGAGCTTTGTGGTGCGAGGCTGTGAACACAAAAGATCAAAATAAAAACTTTAAGTGACCATTGCAAAACAAAGTTAACCAAAGCTGCCTGCAGCCTCAGCAGTGACACTTCCTGATCTTCTAATCATGGCGCACTTCAGTGTGCACTGCCTCCAGCTCAGCCTGTTTTCACCCAACCTGCTAATGGAAAGAGCATGCTTGATTATTAACCCAGGGAGCAGATATTTCCCCTGCTTCCTGCAGTTTGGTACTTAATGTTTAAAAACATGCTATTTTGATAATAATAGTAATTTTTTTTTTTTTTAAAGAGTATCCACTGGGAATAAACATTATCGCTTAATTTCTAAATATAATTATAAGATGCATCTTAAAATGAGTGTGGCTCATGAATAGGAATGTAATTCCATGATTTAAATGCTGATGGTACAGCTAGAAAGCAAGTGAAGTACATTATATACCAAACAAAGATTCTTACATTTTTCTGTAATATCAATTCAGCATTAGCAACGCTAAGCCACCTGCTCTTCCCTTAATAGAGCGTGAGTTATTAAGACCAATGTTTCAAATTATGTTTATGCTCTAATAGAAAGGATCTGGTTTCTTAATTTAAGAGGTGATTTAGTTTACCTGCTTTACTTGGCATATTAATTATTAAGTCACTGTCTGAGTGTCGTTTAAGATTAAATCATGCTGAATTGCTTTGAAAAATACAATCAGGAAAGATGGGTTTTGGGAAGAACTCAGATGAAATAAATTAGCATACACTAAAGCAGAGCATGACTTAGGAGGGGTAAGAGTAGTCTTGTGGCCACGGATGAGAATTTTTAATTAGGGGACTGAGACACCCTTTTGTGCTGTGCTAAAAACTTTTGTTTTTAACTCTTCATCAAAGCTCATACAACTGAAGTTTCAAAAATACTTTTTAATTTTGAATTGTTTGGATTTGAGCCTCAGTGTTTAACTTGTGTTACTGTGATTGACAGGATGAGGGGCAATGGGTTTAAACTGGCAGAGAGGAGATTTAGACTGGATGTTAGGAGGAAGTTCTTTCCAGTGAGGGTGGTGAGGCACTGGAACAGGTTGCCCAGGGAGGTTGTGGCTGCTCCCTCCCTGGAGGGGTTCAAGGCCAGGGTGGACGAGGCCTTGAGTGACCTGTGCTAGTGGGAGGTGTCCCTGCCTATGGCAAGGGGTTGGAACTGGCTGATCCTTGAGGTCCCTTCCAACCTTACCATTCTATGATTCTATGATCCTATGATTTGATTTCCCTAAGCTAGTCATTTCTCAAAGCCACAATTTGAATAAAGTGAGAGCATTTTTGGAAAGGAGGCTTTATTTTTGGACCTTTACAGCATAAATTACTTACATAGTAAACTGTGCATTTAGGATAGAAATTTCAATAGTCTATTTTTCCATCTTACGCATTATCAAATCATATTAATCAAAACATTTGTTTCCAAGGTTACCACTTAAGAATGAATTCACTTCAATTAATTAGAATTTCTCAATTTGGTTTTGGGTTTTGTTTTTTTTTTAAAGTTGTACCAAGATGAAATGCTAATTTTTCTGCTTCTAAAATACCAAATTAGAAATTTTTGAGAATGCAATACATTTTCTGAAAAGGAAAATGAATCAAACTACTTCTGAGTGTCAGCAATGACAGATGCTTAGAAAACACTTGTGCTGGGAAACTTCCTTTTAGTTCTAGAAGGAGAATTTTCTTGATATTGCATGTATGGCAGGGCAGATTCCTCAAGATGAGGGAATAAATTTTGGTTGAATTTATGGATGGTCAGAGCAAAGCATAATTCTATGAAATTTCTTGGGTGTCTTTGTGTCGTGTTGCAGGATGTGGATAAGGAGAGAGACAGCAACTGCAGAACCACAGCAGCAATTGCTTTGTTGGCTCAGCCTTTCCTTACACTAATTTCTCATCTCAAGAGAATATGCAATTGTTTTTCTTGGGAATAAATACTGATTTCAAGCTCCCCTTGCAAATCTCAACTCATGCCATCATTAAAAAATTCAAGTTTTCCTGGCCTTTTTACTAGGCAAGATGAAAGCAAATCCATTAATAAATGTCGTCAAATCTTGTTAACATCTTTAGCTTGGAAATAGTTGTGGTGGTTCTGATGGAGATTCCCAAGCTTCAGGATAGGAAGGCAATTTAAATGGTGAGTGTGGTGCAGTAAAACACACATCCCCACTCTGCTAGAGGCACTTAACTGGGATAGCAGGGCAGTACCTGTCTCACACAGTGCATCACAAACTTCCAGTAAGTGCGAAATAGAAAACGAGTGACCTAGAAATACCCAAAATACTGTAAGGCTCCCTAGCTCCACCAAAACCAGCCCCAAATCACAGAAGGCAAAAAAAATGCACTGCAAAATTATCACAGATCTTCCTCTTCTGACAAAATGCAGAATTTTCTCTAGGGCAAGTGGTGCCCTTGGCCTTGACACCTGGATGTGATGATCTCATTCACTCCAGTACCACCCTGTCAGTACATGAGACTGAGGCTGCAGCAACTAATGGCTGACTGCAGTAGGCTGGATTTAGGGACTTCAGAGCTCATCAGATGGAAATGGGTATTTGATATGGAATGGCTATTATTACCTATCCTTGCTCTAGTTTTTAACCATACAGCTTTCTGCAAACACTATTTTCACATATGATACTAATTCTATGCATCTTATAGCCACTGTCACTGCCATGGTGTGAGTGCTTCCAGCCATTAATGAAGGGATGCTGGGAACCCCTCTGAGGTGCAGCCAAGTATTATAATCACTCTTATAGCTGGGAGCTGGAGCGTAGAAATGAACTGTGAGCATCTATAAGACCACATGGAAAGTCAGCAACAGACTTGAGAATTGGCTTCATTTCTTCTCACTCTCATTTCCATACCTTCTATCCTTTGTTCTGTCTTGTTCTTTTTCCTTACTCTGCTCCTTTCCCCAGGTGAGGTCATTATTTAGGGGCTATGGGAGGAACTGCACTGAGCTGAACTACCCACAAGCAGCTTGAGTCCTGGAGCACCATGGCTCATAGACCTTGTGGGAACTCAGCCTCTGCCAAACTTCTTATAGAAAGGGCTTACATTTCAAACAGGAGCACACTTTACAAGGACTTCCTGATTTTTTAGTTTAAAAATCTCTAATTTACTGGCCATGTGTGCTGGTTTGAGGCTAATTGGAATATTTTAATGAAAAAAAAATAGGCTGTGAAAAGAAAACAGTGGTGATGTCTACTTCACTCATAGGCTTGCTGAGATGTATAAGAACAAGAACACAAATATAAGACAGACAGAGAGTCTCAGTCACTCTGGCTGCTTGTGTGTCTGCTGGCCTCTCTGCTAACCTAACTAACCACTCTGCTTCTAACCCCCCTGGCGATCCTCCAAACTCACCTTGCACATATGGCAAACCCTGGGGTAAGGTAGAGGGGTGGGAAGAAGGTGGAAGGGTGGTTGGGAGCCCCTCCTAGGGACTCTGATTTCTGGGAGGGGTGTTGTGTTTCTGTATTACCTTTAACTTACATATTTCTGTAAATATTCCTGTATATTGTGTATATCTCTGCTTGTACATTGTGCTAAGCTGTAAATAGAGCTTCAGTCCTTAACTTCCAGCTGGCTGAGTCTAGCCTGAGTGATTTTATAAAGTGTGGGGGGGCAGGGAACTCCCAAACCATCACACCATGTACTTTTTAAAGCTTCTACCTGTGCTACTCACCTGTCTCATCTTACTATAGCATCCAGCCACTTGGCAGTCTTGAAGGCCATCAAGATAGGGAAGTAATGTGTATGTGTATCCTTCAGTTACAACTGGAGTCACAGAGAGCCTGTGTTAGCCCTGAGGATGTGTTTGGTAGCCCAGCTTTCCCCAGTCATAAGGCATCTCCCTCACCACTGGACCATCCTCTCAGTCCATCCTTGAAGATTGTTGAATTATGGGACAATGCTGCCATAAAAAAATCCCTGAAAACAAAAACCCAGTCCTTTCATCCATCCTGCTATCCTTCATGCACTGCTATTGCATTTAGCAGCAGATATACACATTTGAAGGATATGGGGGGAAAAAAACAAAGAGAGGGGAACAAAGACTAATGTTTACCATAAGATGGTTTGAAATCTTTGTCATTGGCAACTAAATCAAAGGAATGCTTATGTTTTGATGTACGGCAGTCTTAAGTCATTTGTAATTTACTATCACCTCCTTTTATCAACAAATTAACATCTTGATGTATAAGGTCATCAGTAAATTAGCAATCAGCACAAGAACACAAATTTATTTTTAATGTGTGTACAAAACAAAGGACTATTGATAATCTGTGGTGTAGCACTTTACATTTTAAACAGAGAACAAAAAAAAAAATGACATGTATTCAAATATTTGTTAATCTATTCTGGCACCTGCAATTGGTGAATTTCTCTGGACTCTGTGTCATTTTGATATATTCCATGTCCAAACTCTTTCCCTTGTGAAGTGTGTTCTGTTTCATGAACAAGAGGGCAGAATGTGGAGCTGTATGAAGGAAAAGGAAGCACATCTGCATTTCTCTTTAGGAAAATGTTTTAAATGTCATGTTAAAACCCCACTAATACCAGTTAAATTCTATGTGTAAGGGGAGGTCATTTCTTGTAAACAAAGCAAAGTAATAGTTTAGCATGGATTTAAAGCTAACATAAAATTGCAGGTCAAATCCTCCTCTTCCTAACAGTCATTAATTCATTAATCCTTGAAACCATCACTGCATTGTTTTCTGGTAATTATACACACCTCATATGTTGGCTTTTTAAGACATTAATTGCATGATTAGTTTTATGATTTCTTCTGATTACCAATTAAGTTACCTTTTTCTCTCTTTTTTGTATTTCATACATACCATTAGACTTTATAGTGCTTCTTTTTTAATTTCTCACCTAGCAGGGGTTCTCACACATTCGAAGACTGCATTATCCACTCAATAAACAGAGAGGGAGTTTAATTTTCTGTGTAAAGTATTGCTATGGACTTGGAAGGATGATGTTTCAGATATTATGCTATCAAGAGTGACATTTAATTTTACAGGGAAAAAAAATCTTGTTTTTCCCTGTCATAACAATGTTCACAGAGCATGATTTTAAAGATGTGCAGAGACCAAATCAAGTGATTCTGTCTGTTGGCTTAGCTGAAGTTGTCACATCTTCCTTTTTTTTGCCCAACATGTATTGCCAGCTGGTCTTCAATTCTATTAGTGTAATTTCTTGTATAGAGCTCTCTAGGTCTGTGCAGATGTATAAAGGTAGCATCCCATATATCATAAATCAGATACACAGCCAGGAAAAAAACAAAACAAAACAAAACCAAAAAGACACAAAAGCAAACAGCAAACCAAACAGTTGATGAGTGGGACTATGAGTTTGAATAGAACTCAATTTCCAAATCCCCTGTATAGCTGCATCACAATTATCTTGCAGCCTGTATCCTTCAGATGCTGTAAAATCTCAACTTAATACACATTTGACTTCCAGCAAATGAGGCTTCTATCAATCACAGTGGCAATAATAGGTGAAGCCTGTGTATGTGTTTTTAGAGACTTATAGAGGAGAATCTTACACAAAACACAGAAACAAAAACTAGGTGCAAAACATAGCTTTAACTCTCCATATTGCACATTCATGGACAAAGTCTGTGTATCTCAGTACATGTTTCTTTTTGTGATCCTATTTGCATGGGATTCCTATACACATTCTTCATCATCTTTGTAGTGTAAAAGCAATTACAGTTAATAATCCACAGCAGGCAAGATGACTAAATGGAACTTAATTGAGAAAAGGCTTTATATAAAGGAGCCATGGAACTAACTCACAGATCTTCTTGAAGAGAATAATGTCTGCCATATATTGTGTTAGACTGTCTGGTACTGGTATAAATGAGTGTGCTTTTCCAGTTTCCTGACAGCTACATCAGGTCAGAGAATAGAAAGAATCTGAGTTGCAGGGTAACTCTAATTGGACCACCACAGAAAATAAACTCCTGGGTCTGATGATGATCCTTGAAGTGCTTCCTTGCCAGAACACTACTGTGGTTCTTTAGTAGGAAAAAAATGTCCACAGTGTACCATATGCTGTTCTACAAGCACCCTGCAGACAGCAAGTCAGCGTGGAGAAATGTGCAAAATTGAAGGTGTTCCTGTAATAACAAGTAAAGACACCTCCAGCTCAATGAAGGCTGTAATTTTTGTTATGAATTATAGGAAAAAAAATATCGGGTTCTCTGATTAACCTTTATTTTTCTGTCATGGTTTTCCTTTTTAAGAGATCTTTTAAATCTATTTTATCTGTTCCTGCTTCGTATTGAATAATACATGAGGCAGCAGCAAAGTCTGTCAGCCCAGAAAACACAAGACTCTGCGAGCCCAGGCACTGGTTGTCACTGGACTGACAAGGCTGGGAATGGATTTGGAGTGCCCAGAGCTTGCTGATGCCTTTAGTTATAGCTGGCAGTAAATGAAATATTTCAATGACCAGGTCCGTAGAATCATAGAATGGTAAGGTTGGAAGGGACCTCAAGGATCATCTAGTTCCAACCCCTTGCCATAGGCAGGGACACCTCCCACTAGCACAGGTCACTCAAGGCCTCATCCAACCTGGCCTTGAATACGCCCAGGGAGGGAGCAGCCACAACCTCCCTGGGCAACCTGTGCCAGTGTCTCACCACCCTCACCGGAAAGAACTTCCTCCTAACATCCAGTCTAAATCTTCCCTCTGCCAGTTTAAACCCATTGCCCCTTGTCCTGTCATTACAAGACCTTGTAAATAGTCCCTTTCCTGTCTTCCTGTAGCCCCCTTCAGATACTGGAAGGCTACTCTAAGGTCTCCTGGAAGCCTTCTCTTCTGCAGGCTGCAGAGCCCCAACTCTCTCAGCCTGTCCTCATAGCAGAGCTGCTGCAGCCCTCTGATCATCTTGGTGGCCTCCTCTGGACCTGCTCCAACACTTCCATGTCCTTCCTGTGCTGGGGACTCCAGAACTGCACACAGTACTCCAGATGGGGTCTGAGGAGAGCAGAGTAAAGGGGTAGAATCCCCTCCCTTGCCCTGCTGCCCACACTGCTCTTGCTGCAGCCCAGGACTCGGTTGCTGTCTGGGCTGCATGCACACACTGCAGGCTCATGTTGAGCTTTTCATCAACCCAGACCCCCAGGTCCTTTTCCTCAGGGCTGCTCTCAGCCATTCACCACTCAGCCTGTATTTGTGCTTGGGATTGTACACTTCTCTTCAAGCTCTTTAGAAGTGTTTTTTAGGCATAATCTGCTTGTTTCACTCATCTTTTTTATTGAATAAGCAATATGAATTGTTTGAAAAACTTTTGCAGTCCCTCTAAAGGTGAATGTGTATTTATGTGGCTTCTGTCTGCTTTCTAGGCTGTGTCAAGCTTGATACTCTAATCAAAGCAGAAATATTTTCTTCTAATAGCTGCTTCTTTTTGGTTTTTTTTCCTATCTTTTTGTAATTGCACTCCTCTGCTTCCAGCCATTCATAAAAGTTAGACATACAGGAGGTAATGAGGTAAGACCAAATGTTGTAGCTAACCTGAAAAAAAACAGAAGTAGCAGCATGGATTTTTCTGTTTCTTTTTGGCAAAACTTACTTGGCTGCTGTTTTGGAAGGAAGAAAAACTGTGAGAGCTTTGGAGGAAAGGCAGAGAGGAAAAAGAGAATAAAGACATATTTAAGGCTTGCTCCTGCATAAAGCTTTTATTGCCAACAGGATTCTCTTGAAGATACATTCAGTATTTTCCAAAAAGATCTTTAGAACTTGTAACAATTCTGCTCCTTCTTTCCAAAGGTGTCCAAATTTGCATTTCTGAACACTGAGGCCATGACAAATGCACACTTTCATTGTATGGAGACAGTGACTACAGACTATACCTCCCTCCCTTCTGGCAGTCTGAGGAAAACTTATACCATAAACTTATTTCTAAATTATGGTGTTTAGAAGTCAACAGATCTACTTTATTTATAGCCTCTCATGGTTTGTATCAAACATTATATGTTTAAAATAGTGAACCCTTTTACAGAACTGTGCACAGATATGTTCCTAAGCATTAAGAGACAACTCCAAATGAATAAACAAGCAGACAAACAAATAAATACAGTAGAGTTAATCTGTAGGCAATTTGGTTAATGTAGAAAAATAGATGTATCATACATCCTTTCACTGTGATAGACATCAGAGCAAGAGAAAGAATAATTATTAAAAAAGGAAACTCTTCTGCATGATATTGATGTCAGCTGAGTGATGATGGGCAGTAAGGGCTGCCCAAAGCCCTGTAACCTGTGAAGCATCTCTTTTTGCATCCATATATTTGCTGTCCTTATCATCTGAGAAATGAAGTCTCTTGTAGCTCAGGTTTAGCACAGAAGTTCTGCCCTACAGTGTGGTTGGGATGTTGTGCCAGCACAACAGTCTGCATTCTATGGCTCAGAGCCACCCTGTCAGCCTCCAGTTTCTCTCTCCTTCACTCTATTGCCCAGTTGATGATGTGCCTCTGAGCCTCCTCAGCAAATTCCTTGGTCTTTACTGCTGAACTGATGTGTGCCCCTGGGTAGGTTGCCTAGTACCTCTTCTTCAGGAAACCAACTAGATGTGTGGACAGTACCGGGAGGATGATGTAGACCAGGTAGTAATATAGGGCAGATGTTGGTGGGTTGGAGGGCAGAAGGGCTCTGCAGTGGGACCTCGAGTGCCTGGACAGATGGGCAGAGTCCAAGGGGATGGCTTTCAACAAATCCAAGTGCTGGGGGCTGCACTTTGGCCACAACAACCCCATGCAGAGCTACAGGCTGGGGTCGGAGTGGCTGGAGAGCAGCCAAACAGAAAGGGATCTGGGGGTGCTGATTGACACCCGCCTAAACATGAGCCAGCAGTGTGCCCAGGTGGCCAAGAAGGCCAATGGCATCCTGGCCTGCATCAGGAATGGTGTGGCCAGCAGGAGCAGGGAGGTCATTCTCCCCCTGTACTCTGCACTGGTTAGGCCACACCTTGAGTACTGTGTCCAGTTCTGGGCCCCTCAATTTAAGAAGGACATTGAGGTGCTTGAGCGTGTCCAGAGAAGGGCAACGAGGCTGGTGAGAGGCCTCGAGCACAAGCCCTATGAGGAGAGGCTGAGGGAGCTGGGATTGTTTAGCCTGGTGAAGAGGAGGCTCAGGGGAGACCTTCTTGCTGTCTACAACTACCTGAAGGGTGGTTGTGGCCAGCAGGAGGTTGCTTTCTTCTCTCAGGCAACCAGCACCAGAACAAGAGGACACAGTCTCAAGCTGTGCCAGGGGAAGTTTAGGCTGGAGGTGAGGAGAAAGTTCTTCACTGAGAGAGTCATTCCCCACTGGAATGGGCTGCCCAGGGAGGTGGTGGAGTCACCGTCCCTGGAGGTGTTCAAGGCACGTTTGGACGTGGCACTTGGTGCCATGGTCTAGTCTTGAGGTAGTGGGTTGGACTTGATGATCTTTGAGGTCTCTTCCAACCTTGCTTATACTGTGATACTGTGATAGCACCATGCTGAAAGTGTTCAGTGCTGAGGAAATGAGTTACTGCCCTTGAGTTACAAGTTTGTAGAAGTTCCATTGGTGTATCAGAGAAGGTGTTTTCAGAGCACTTGAACCAGAAAATACAGACAAGCAGATTGGAAATACTGTCAACACAGTCTCTGATAGCCTCCACCCTTATTCTAATAGAAGTATGAATAAATGAACTAGTAAGAGTTGAGGATATTCCTTCATCTTTCAGACTGATGTAGCCCAAAACTTTTTTAAAAGTTTAATAATGTTTGAATAGTCATTTGAACAATGTGTTCTCATCCTCTGACAGTTCCTGCATCTGTGGGTTTGGTTTTCACTCACGGATACATGAGGTGCTGAAAGTGTCATGAGAGGCTTTTCTCTTCCTAAGATCATTTGCTATTACACATTGTGTAAGCCCAGGAGATTTGGATAAGCAAATGTGTGGGTCCTTTTCAAACCAAACTGCACCTCCAGAATTTCAGTTTGCCTATCACTAATGTTCAGTCAAATCCATGTTTAAACTGGGAACAAAACTATCTCCAGTTTACAGAAATGTAGCCATCCATAGCAGCCCAAATGGATTAGGATTGCTGCCTCAGAGAAGTCCATTAGTGCAGTGTAACATACAGCTACAGTATAAGCCATTTCAAAAAGTACAGCTGCCTCTGATCAACCTTAAAAAAAAAAAATCCTCTTACTTCTGAAAATACAACGTAAAAAGGCACAGCAGGCTACAGGCCAGATATGCCAAGCACATCTTTTTTGCAAGTGGAGTTTAACCCATAAGAGTCATCCATCCTTGACTATTAAATTTCTATTACTTTGCTGTCCTTGATGCCAGCCCAATTTAAATGGGTGCTGAAGGCCACAATGGATGTCTCATCCACTCCCTTGAAGGACCCAAGGAACTTGATGCATTTTTATCCACCTCATGTATTGTGTGCTGACCTTCTGTCAATGAATTGCATGGAAGCATGAAGCAGTAGTCCAAGCCAGGTGGGGTTGGTTTCTTCTGCCAGGCAACCAGCAACAGAAGGAGAGGACACAGTCTCAAGTTGTGCCAAGGGGAGGTCTAGGCTGGATATTAGGAGGAAGTTCTTCACAGAGAGAGTGATTGGCATTGGAATGGGCTGCCCAGGGAGGTGGTGGAGTGGCTGTCCCTGGAGGTGTTCAAGAAAAGCCTGGATGGGGCACTTCGTGCCATGGTCTGGTTGATTGGCTAGGGCTGGGTGATACGTGGGGCTGGATGAGCTTGGAGGTCTCTTCCAACCTGGTTGATTCTATGATTCTGTGAAGTCCAGATATGGAATAACAGGAACCAAAGAGTATATTATACAATCTTTACAATGAGGAATCTCAGAATTAGGACATCACTGTGAAAATTCTCATGTCACCGATCATGAGAAGGGGCAAATTAGACAGCTTGCTGACACTTGCAACCTGCTCTTTTCTGTCTTTGCTAGGCTTTTCATTTATGCAGGGCATGGACCACTGAGGAAGACACCCCTGCTGAGTCCCATGGGTTTGCCAAGAAGGGCTGGTTTTCCTCAATGGCTTCCCCTCATTTTTCACACTTGTCAGAGGATGAGATCCTAACCAGCACTGAGGAGCAGGATGGGGATTAATGAGCAGGATCTGAGGCAAATGCAGAGTAGCACTTGGTATTAACATCCTCCTCTGTTAACATGCAAACCTAAAGCCCCTGGTCCATGCCCAATTGTCCAAGCATACATAAGGATGGTACAGAAGGATATGGTTGTATCCTACAGCCCCTGTGCAAGTTGTGAACCAGAGAAGTACAGTTCCCATCATGTACTCCAGAGCAGAAAGCAAAGTGCTTCCTTTTTGAAAAAAAAAATGGGGACAGCTTTCAAAGTGGCAGGGCTGAAACGCTGCACTAAGCTGCTCTAGTTGGGCATCTCATCTGAGACCCTTTGTCTCCTACCTCCATTTTCCATAAAGTAATCTCAGAAGCTTGTTTCTGAAGCCAGGATCCCTATTTATAGGGAAAGTTGTTGCTCTTTTTACTTTCTGCAGGAGGAATCTTTCATATCAAAATGTGTTTGATATGGAAATATTGCATACTTGCTGCTTTTAAGCCCACCTACACAGGCACACCAAATTTCTGAATTGCCAGTAAAAATCTATAGGCTTTTGTGCACACAAAAAATGAGCTTTTTAGTATGCACCTGCTTAAGCAATTTATTTGAAAACAGTATACTTGGATTTTTGGTGGTTTTGGGTTTGTTGGGGTTTTTTTTGCCTATAAATAGCCTTACTTTGCAGAATGCAATTCATTACAGGCTCTTTTAAATACATTTCTGAGGGGAAATATGTAGTTGTCCTTATTAAAAATGAATTACATGCATCAAAATTAAAGTTGTTTGCAATAACACAACATTTTTCTGCATCTCCTGCTAACATCAGCACAATCAATGGGAAACATAAAAGGAGATATCCCATACACATTTGAATTTACAATTACAATGTCAGGGGAGGGACTCTTTTAAGTCAGAGCTTTTTTCCTGAGACTAAGGCTAATTTTTTTTAAGGGCTTGTGTTTCCCACAGCCCCCTAGCTCTGCTACCTCTGAATCAACTTTACAGCAGAAGGCTGCAGGAAAAGGAAGTCCTGCCTCACACATTGGGAGTTACCCTGAGTTTGCCTAAAATTGCAAGATATATTAAGTTTAATTTTTTTTTTAATCTGATCTGTTAAATAATAGTTATATCATTATCTTTATAGAAGTTTTGAGACAGAAAATACTTTTTTTTCCTGCTGACTTTAGCTTCTTTTAAAGTGTTTTGCAGATAAAACTGACTCCTGGGGATATTAAAATAACTCTTTGTGAGGATAATTCATGCTTTGCTGCAGTCAATCAGAAATACATGTTCCAAGGAGATTTTGATAAATCCATGATAGTTTTCTTGAATTTCTCACCAAAATGACTGAAAGTTATAGATCTGAAACATTTAAGTGACGTGATAATTGGCTTGCATCTTCATAATCAAGTAATTCCCCCCTAGTCATCTAGTAGCAATGATCCAGAATCATGGGCTATTAGTCACTCAGTTCACCTCGTTTCTATGACACAAATGGTGGTCAATAGCTGACAGACTGCTTAGCAACACTGATGCTTAAGGTTCATCTCTGCCTTTGAAAGGATGTTTGAGGTGTATATGGGCATCTCAGAAGAAGGCTTTTATGTCATGTTATCTCATAGGGACCTTAGTAATTTCTTCCTTTAATGTTTCTCTCATTTCTAGATTGTCATTAAAATATTTCAGCTTCCCAGCAGTACTGGATAAGTAAGTCTATGATCTAGTGTTGATAGACACATCAAAGTTAATCACAGCCTTAATTTAAGAGAGATAACCCAGAAAGCATAACCAATAAATAGAAAGCAAGTATTTTGTACCCACTTTGAACTGAAAAATGTAATTTCATTATTATATTTATACCAAAGACCAGGCTGATATCAGGACACTCCAAAATTCATGAAGTATCCTTTTTTTTTTTTTTTTTTTTTTTTGGGG
>WBNM01039257.1:237821-248248 GCA_013399055.1 Ramphastos sulfuratus | reverse complement strand
TCCTTTTTTTTTTTTTTGTTTTGTTTTGGGACCAACAGGTTGATGCTTACACTTGGTCTGTCCTGGTTTAAGCTACCTGTCTCTGCCAGTCCTGAGACTTTAACAGAAAATAATGACAGCTGCACTTCCTAAATGAATTCANGGCTCCAGAACTGTACACAGTGTATGAACTAATCCAGCACATGAGCTCCAAACTGTAGCCTGTGCACTTATATTGAGTATTTACTCATTTTTGTAAAGTTGTTTTTTAAGTGTTTTTGCTTTTGGAAGCAGAACAGAGGATCTATTTGCATGCTGCATGTATTCTCTTTGGGAGATAAAAGGCACTTTTGATGGAGGTGCAGGCTGTCTTCATTCATAGTAGCAGTCAATGTATGGTGTAAAGATGTCCCATATAAACATACTGAAATTTTTTTCTTAGGTATCTTGTTTGTAGCTGATACCTAGAGGCAGGTTGGACAGCGTTACCAACCATTAAAATTTCTTGGCACTTCCTGTTAGACATTTCTGCTGCAAACTTTAATCATTTGAAAATTTCTAGCATCTACTCTGCCGCTGGCTGAATTTTCTTTGGAAAATTACAACACAAACAACTCAGTCATTTCTGAGACTGCACTGTGGAAAATTAACCTTAAACCAGTGTCAAGCGGTTTCGGTGCTTTTTTTCCTTCCTAGTGTCGCAGTGATTCATCTCCATTACCTTTGCTTGGTGCTGATGGGTAGTGGGAGCCATGTGACAAGGATTTATCTTTTGCTCGTTTTTATGGAAATCTGACAAATCTTTTCCAAAGTGCTTATAAATCTGTGCATCTGTATGGTTTGCACATGCCCTGAAGAAACTTGTGGCATTTTAGCATCTGAATTCACCAGGGAATCTATCCGCACGGATGGGCAGATGGGGATGTGTAGGATGGACAAAATAGCTTGTTGAGGGCTTGTGGACCACGATGCTGAGAGTTTGTTACAAGCTGCACAGTCAGGGTGAAAAGTAAGAGAGGTTTTTCAGACAACTTAACAAAGTGCCTGTAACACGGACACTTAACACTTGGTTTAACCTCCCAATGTCACAGGACATTTATTTTTTTAAGTCAGAATTTTATGGATGTCATATTTTATTCTGAAAAAAAAAATCTTTACAAAGAAACCACAGAAGCTAAGCCCTCAAAATTTAGTATTTGGTTTGTATTGTTTGTACACCCTTAATTTGTCCTGTATTTCCATATATATTAAGGTAGACTTTTTAATCACAGAATGCTGCTTCATTCGTATGCAGGAAGGGTCAGGTCTGTCAATGAACTAGAACTTTGCAATAAAGCAAACAATTGAGAGGCTTCTATGTCATTGGTTGAGTCAGAAAATATAGAGTGCATGAGACAGATTAGTCTCTTGGTTAAAACAGTAGAACTTCATTTATTTTTACCAGAGTCTTCGTATGTAATTAGGGAGTTTTCTTACCTAACCTTTTGTCAGAGATTGCCATTTCTTTCTCATTTTCCAGACCTTCTGTGTAGGTTTAGTCAGCACTTACATATAAAAGGTATGAACTAGAGATTGTATGTGGCTGTATGAAATACTACAAAATACAGAGACAGCTCAAACTGGATACCCAAATTTAATGAGTACTTTCTGACACAGATCTCTCTGTGCCTCAAATCTGCTTTTTATAGAGGGAACAATACCCACTTATGTCCTAGGGAGGATATGAAATTCATTAAAATTTTTGAGTGTTGATATACTGGAATAATGAGTAGCAACAAGGGAAATGAAAATATTGAAAATTATAAATCATAGAATCATGGAAAAGACCAACAATTACCTGATTCTATCAAGTCTGGTGCTAAACCATGTCCTTTAAGCACCACATCTCTGCATCTTCTAAACACCTCCAAGCATGGTAATTCAGCCAGCTCTTTGGGGAGCCTAGCTGTCCTTACAGCTGACATCTGTCATCACAGAAGACTTTGTGTAATAGGAAAGAAATAAGGCTAATGGCCAAATATGAATATAGACATAAAAACCACTGGCTGCTCTTGTGCCCTGAGTGAAGAGGAGTTGTCTAGAAAGACAAAAATTCAAACTACATGTAGGGCAAGACTGAGTTGAGTAACCAACATTAATCCTAGCTTTTCCTGACATCTAGAGCACTTGGCTTTCTAGCCTCAGTTCAGGAGCACTTTGCTCTAGCTGAGACCAGCAGGTGAGTACCATAAGTCACTAAATAATCATTCCTTGGGACACATAAGTTGACTTAACCTGCACCCCAGATGCAGGAGGCAAAGTCAAGTCTCTCCTCCCCACTGCAGTGCTTGACTCAGGCGTTTGGCCCCTCAGGGCTGTGCACTGAACCGAATGCTGTTGCATTTTTGTTCCAGTAAATACTTTATAGCAAATACTTCAATATTCATCAGAGCAGAGATGAGAATCTCTCCCTGGGGACTGCCACAACTACTAAGCTACAGTGTGATGCTCATGACTGTCTGGCCCAATGAATATTTAATTGGGCTATGCAAAGAGTTTCAACAGAATGGACTGAGAAAGGCCTCAGTGGGAAACTCCAGCTCTGGTGGCTTCAGCTGCCTGACAGGAGGGATGAGTCCTGATCCGTTAGGTGGAGAAGCCTTTTGATCAAGGTGGGAACTCACATCATTTAGACAGCTACTCTAATTACTGAGCTACTTGCTGAAAAGGGGCAATTTTATCAGCTTGCCCTTGTCCTTTGAAAAGACCAGACCTCCTTTGCTTATCTAAACAAAGGGTTAACTACATGACCACGAAATGCAACTAAGTGCCACTTTGCAAGTGAGTCCCTGACTGAGGCAGGGCTGGAGCCATATCCAAGTGTTTGACACCTTCTGTTGTCTAGGCTGGGCATTTCCAGTGCTGTGAGGTCTTCAGTCTGGCTTTTCTCTTACCCTAAAATCCTCATTCAGAGTTGGGGAAAGCCCAGAGCAGCATAACATCTGAGAATAAGCTGCTGCAGTGACACTACCAAAGTCCCTTGGGTTACTCTAGCCCAAGTAAAAGAAGAGGGATATTTAGGGATGGCACGATGTAGTCCGCACGTAGTTAAAGAGCATCTACAGGGAAATCTGCATAGTCTCAGAGGTAAGCTTTTCATTAATGCAAAATGCAAGATTGCTCCTGAGATACCTTTTCTGAAGTTTGTTTAAACTATGCACTTCAAAGCATGTTAGCACTTCTGTGACCCTCAGCCTCACAAGAAACTTTCCCATAGAGACAAAGGAGGAGCCAATCTCCTAAGTAATATATGGAAATAAGAGGAAAGGCTGCTCCTTCTGCCTGAATGCACCTGAGTTTTTATACAAGACAGGAAAGTGCAGACAGAAGCTCAAAGCTCCCAGTTGCACCCATTTTATAGTAATAATAAAATGCAGGGTTTAGCCAAAATTAAACTTTCCCCATCAATTCAGAATGCTGTTGTCTTGCTCATGACCCGCCCAGCTTGTATCTCAGAGCATCACATAGCCAGTGCTTTAAAATGCCGTAGATGTGCCCTTCTCTAGATAACTGGATGCTGACAGTAGGTGGAGATACAATCCAATTGTTCTGTAGTGTTCCCAAACAGTCTGAAGCCAGTCTGACTTGCTATTAATTCTAATTAAGCCTTGCAATAAAAACCAACAGAACAGTGAAAAGCACTGAGCAAAAATAAATGTCTGGGTCGTGCCTTTTGTTCCCTTTATGCAATAATCTGATAGCTTGTTTTGGCATTGCAGGTGGAATACACAGACCCGAGTGTAATCTCTGTTGTTTGTTTTTCTTTTCAAAATCATGCCTTCTGCTTTTGCTTTGCCTCAGCAAAAGAAAATCATAATAAAAGGAAGGCAGTTCTGAAGCCAGTTCAAAGCATCAGAATACAATCTGATTATAAAAACGTACGAGGTTCCTGGCTTGTGCTTTTGGTTTGTTTTTTTTTAAGGAAAGGAAATGCTGATACACTTCTGCTGACAGACTTTTACAGAAACTTTTGCCATAGCTGGATTTGAAAGGCTGACTCTGATGCATGCCTCCTCAAAGGTGAATATGAAATGGTGACTGTCTGTGAATGTCAGTCCTGGAGAAGGAAGGCAGGAGTTTTTAGCTTGTGCAGCTGCACCCACTTCCTATCTAGTGGGTAGTAAGTGTTGTTGGGCACTAGGGAGAACTTCTAATCGCCTTTGTAAAGTGTCCCAGAGATGTAAATTTGTAGAATGAGCAAAATGCCACCCCTGGAAATGGTACCCCTGAAGACTTTGTGTCTGTGCAGTTTGTACCTGCGGTCCAGATTTTCAGATCCTTGCAAGCTTAATGTTTTAAAATTCACCTTCAGTTTGCATCCTTTTCATTCACATTCAGTCTAATCCAGTGGGATACTAGGCAACAATAGTTTTCTTATTTTACAATTAAAATTAAACCCTGTTTGTGCTATGACACTGACTCTCCTTCAGGAAGTCTCCAGAAATACAAGCCCAGGAAACTCAGCCAGCACTAGACTGAGGGGGTAGCAGAAAGATTAATGCAGATTAAGGTGCAAGGAAGCACTTTTCTAAGAGTAATTCTGTTTTCTGGAGCTAGTCACCATTTTGCTTTGTGCTTTTATGCATTTTGTTGTACATAGCATTTATCCTGTCATCTTTTTCACGCTTATCAAAGATCTGATGATAAATACAGCTTAGTTTATCCCTAGATCTCCAGCAGTGTTATTAAAAATCTCTAACTAGAGGTAAAGATATAAAGGAAATAAAGAGGTGAATTTATGAGGCACACAGTGGCCACAGAACATCTTACAGAGGTGCCTGTTGGTCCTGGAAATTATTTGTTCTTCTCAGTAGCCTCTCCCAACACATTTCCATATTCCCACAGCAATATGGTAAGATATCACAAAAGATTACAACAAAATGGCAAAAAAATGATAATTAGTGGAAAGCTATTTTTAAGACTGTGCCCTTCTCATGTGAAAAGTAAGCTAAGTGCATTTCACTGGTGTCTTTTCAATCTCAGATCAGGCAATTGCTGCCACTGGAAAATGTCTGTCTTTCAGTGCTGCACATTACATTTGTCCTGCTTACAGGACTCCTTTCATTAATGACTGCATTAACACATCACCCCACTCAAAACTTTATAATTACTGAAGTTTTAATTCTTTGATTTTGTTATTTCTTCACTGCCTTTAAGTTGTTTGCTTATGCCCATGAAAACTAGGAGGAAAAAATATTAAGCATTGAATACAAGAGCACATGGAGCTCTTGTGTAGATATTCCTGTGTCTGCCTTTCATGTAGCAAATTGAATCCTAAATGAACAAAAAGTGAGAGAGCCACATCTAGCCAATACCAGGCCTCTAGAAATCCAAATAATGAGATATACTTCCAGCATTTCTGTGTTGTGTGCTCCAGCATTTGCTAGTACATGTTGACAGTAGGACTCCACACCTAATGCAGCCTGGCAGAGGTCCTTGGTGCCACCTCAAAGCAGAAAGGAACCTGATTTCAAGTGAATTCAATTGATCCTCACTGTCTGACGTGACTACCCATTTTCTAGCATTGTGTGTATTACTGTGATGCAGCAAATGATGATAATTCATAGTACTTCTCTCACATCAATACAGAGTCAGCTTACCTTAGGCTTTGTCTCCACAGGAAAGTAGTTTAATGGTCACATTGATATGTTACATGCCTGTGTTTGAAACAGCACGACCCGTTTCAGGAGCCTTCAGTTAATTTTACAGGGTCTCAAGTTTGTTTCAACTTTGTGTGCAGGCAAATTGAGCCAATCTGGAAAGCATTTAGAAGAGTGTCAGGGTGTTCAACACAGATTTCATGAGTCTTATTCCCTCAGACTAGATCTGTGCGTGGACTTCAGAGGTTCAGTTTTAATTTCTAGGTGATGTTTTGTAAAGCAAAGGCTGCAACTCTGCCAGAGTCTGATCCTGCAGTCCCATAAGATGCGTTGCAGAGAGCAATGAGCACCAAACCTGTGTTTGTGACTTTGATGAGGATTTTGTCTCCCTCCTTCATTTGTTTTGCTGATAGCCATCAATAATAGTTTCAGTGTATGCTGCCACTGTGTATCTACCTGTGCTCTGGGCTGTGGATGTCTTTATAAATCGAAATATTTTGGATGTGCTAGACTATTTTAACAGTAATTAGAGCATGTGGTAGTGTCACATCTTAACAGAAACAACTCTATTGCAAAGATTTCAGGCTGCCAGTAATGGAAATCTGACATTTATGCAGGCTTTGTGTTGTTTGAAGCTACTGCCCATTAGAGCTGAATTGCTGTGTGGCTCCGCTCAGCCATTCTGTTTCCCAGAGGTGTTTCAGGAGCATGAAGCCATTTCTTTTCCTCTTTTTGTTTCTTTGTTTGTAAAGGGCCTAGTGAGTTATGTGGCTTTTCCTGGGAAAGAATAAGACCTGGCAAACCTAACACTTATTCCTCCCTGACATTTCAAATCTATGTATTGGTGGTTAAACATTTAGTTACATGGCTATTTTTCTAATGAACTACCTTACTTAAAAATGAACTCCAAAATGTCAGTCTGCCTGAACAACTATATTATGGCCAAATTCCCTGGTGAAATACATGTGACTTGCTGACTTTAGTGAGGGTAACGTACATCTGAGGGCAACATTTTTTTCATGGATTGATTGATTGTCAGATGTTTGGTACTATGTGCCAAGTACTTAGCTCCAAGTAACTGTTGTAAATTCAGACCTCTGGCTGAATTTTCACAGTCTTTTTTGTGAGTCTCACATACAATGTGTAAATAAAAATGGGCCTGAGTCCTTATGTTCAACGGGAAGTAATTTATTCTCAGGAGCAGTCCCAATGTCTAGATCCTGTTGAGATGATTAAGTACTTATTATCATGAATAAGAGTTACAGAGTACAGGATCCAGTCAACTATTGAAAAAATTACAAAGCATGATTTATGTTAAAGTCAATGGGCAGAGATAGAAGGAGCAATAAGCATTTATTAGAGATGTGGGCTTCACTGGGATCCTGGTGAGCCTGTGTTTGTCAAGCTTGAGGTGCAAATTTCAGTTTCATCTTTGGTTTTCTGGATGTCACTTTACACTTTAACTGTGCCCACAACTAATTGTGCCCACTGTTTTGAACAAACAAGGTTTATCTCATGTTCTCTCAGCTGTTTCTTGTGGGTGATAAATCTCATTCAGAATTAGACTGCAATTTAAGAGTAAATTTAAGAGACAATACTGTTTTCCAGGCAGGTTCTCTTGTTAAAACTGATTTTCTCTCAAGGCTACCCTGCCAACAAGAAGATACCTACTTTTTCTTTCCTCAGGTTTACAGTTTGGGGAATGCACCCCAGGGTACTTGGTGCTGTTTTCCAGCTGTCTTTTGGGGTCACAGTTTCTGCCAAATTTCATGAGGAGTCTGAGGAGTGACACAAACCATGACCAGAAGGCAAAGATATGATCCCTCCCAGCAAGTACTAGTGATGTTCTACTAGGCTAATCCCCAAGCCTGAGCTGTCTGCTTCAGATTTAGCCTAAGAACAGCATTCAGGCTCTGAGGTGAGAGCTGCACTTTGAAACTCTTTCCATATACAGTGAACATGTTTAACAGTTGTTTAGAGTAGACCTTTTAAATGACAGGCATCCATTTATCAGACCTACCACCTAAATCGAATGGCAGGGCATTTTGGACATTTTTTGAACTAGTGAATTAACTTACCTGCGTGACAGTGAATATTTATTAATTTTTGTTGATAGAAAACTAACATTCATTGATAATTAGTTTCATTTTGAGTCTAGTCATCATCCGTTTATCCAATGAGATGTCACTTACGTGTTGGTTGATGGCATCGTGCAGATTTGTGAGCCAGATCTTACACTTGAAGGCACTTACACAGGAGAGGGTTTTTTTTCCACAGCAGAAATAATTCACAAGCTCTTGCAAACAATCTCTTTGATAATCTAAGGAAAAACATGCAGTTCCTTATCTTGGCCTAGTGATAATGTCACTGTTGAACACGAGATGTTGGAGCTTGAGAGGTTTGGATTTACGTGAAGAATGCACACATACATTGTACAATGGTGCATTATATCCCATGACTTCAAGCTAAATACTTGGACTTAAGAAGGCATCTGGCATTTGTCTGTTTTTTTAGTGTGTCATGTGTATGTGTGTGTGTGTATATGTATGTATGTATATAAAATATGTACATAAATTCAAAGACCTACAAATCTCGTGCCACACAACCACAGGCCATATTTTATCAGTCCCTTGTGGAAATGGCTTAGTTTATACTGGACATAAAGGCTAAGTCCTTTGAAAATCAAAAGAATATCATGTGGTTGTTAGACTGAAATTAGCCCATTCTACACATACAGTCAGGGAGAAAGATGCATAGATCTGGGCAACAGCTGAGCATATTGTTTCAGAGTTTAAGCATGACAAAAGAGGCCATCATGAAACCTTAGAGACCTAACTTCAAAACAAAATTATTAATAGCCAAGAGGGTAAAAGCTTTAGTGAAATTTGGAAACCAGTTCTAAATAGGATCTCCACTTCAAGAATGAATAATAGATGGAGTCCAACTGTTCTGTGGTTGAGCACAAATTAGTGATTCATTGATTGTAATCAAAAGCAGCTGCCTGTAATCAAAGCATAGATTTTGATAGGTCATTATCAAATGATATGCTGATTTTCTATGTATATAAAGAGAAGAGATGGAGCTTGTCGAGAAAGGTCTTGATCATGAAAAATAGAGAATTTGTGAGAAGTTCACCTTAGTGTTTTCTTTCTTATCTGTCCATTTTCCCAGTTAGTATTTTCTGTCATAATTAGCTTAAGTTTTGTGGCAGCTCATTGGAAGTGTCCCCAACATATGGGTTGGTGCAGCACAGCACAATGATGTATTCGTAGGAAGAAAGTAGGTTTTACCCCTTCCTCTCACTCTTAACTCACAATAAATACTCTTTTCTTTAGACATAAATTTTTGAGTCTGAATTTTGCTAAGTGCTTAGACAAGCATTTTCAAATTCACCTGTCTTAAGTTAAAGATCTAAGGAAATGGCAATATTTAGCCAGCAACAGTAAGTGCATGAGAATTACAACTACCTAGAAATTTAAAATCAGATCACTATTTAAGTGCTTTTAGAAGTACCTTGCCCTTAGGTCTCCCAGTCTTGAAGTTACTTGGGACAAAGCTCCATGCAAAATTAGTTCCTCTAGTGGTATCAAAGACCCCATGTTTAATCACAAAGCATCTTTAAAGTCCAAAATCTCCACGACACACTTCCACCCTCTGGAGAAAGAGATGTTATTTCACCTGTTCATGGTAGGAAGGAATTGTTGCATCATGGTTATCTCCTGACTGGTGCTGAAGCAGGCCTGTGAGGCAGGGCATTCTCTGGGTTTGAGCTTAGGTTGTGAAACTGAAACAGAGGAGGTGCAAAGGCCGTAATGGACAGTTGCAGTTCCCTAGTCTGACTTCATAACACAGTAGCCAGTTCACTGGAAATCAGGCCATGCTCAGCATATTTCAAAAGGAGACTTTAACTATCCCTTTTTACCATACTTTACATTTGCCTTTGATCCTGACATTTTCAATCTGTAGTTATTGTTCACTCCCCAGCTGCTTTTAGGTGCTCAAGAAGAGTTTTCCATATCAATACAACAAGGATTTTTCCATTTTAATATAGGCAGGAAAGTAACCTTTTTCATCCTCAAACCTTGCTTCTATAAACTGTTCCCTATGTCATTGCTAAACAGTCTTGTGGTGGTATTTAAATTGATTTGGAAACTAAAACTGCTGTGCCTCTGCAACAGAACTGTCAAACTCCGCTAGTGACCGCTGGATAAGCATTAGAATAGTTAACAGTGGCAAACAAGACAGTTCTCAGATGTGCTCTTGCCTTTCACACTGGCTCATAAATTCTGTTGTTTGTGGAAGCATCAGAAACTTGCCACATTAAGCTATGCTTCTACTTCTGTACCATGATTTTTTGTAGCTGGTGTGATTTTTGATTTGGGAATGCTTTCATTTAAGCATTTCTGATATTACAACATGCCTGCAATGTGATGGCTGCTGGAAAGAAGGAATTCTAGCATCCCTGCACTGACACATAGCTACAAGGTGACCTCTGCAACTAGATTTGCAGAATAAATGGTTGAAAGGCTTCAGAGGGAAGGCTTGTCCTTCCACTTGTAGGATTTTGCATCCAGGGTCTTGACAGACTTGTCTTGCAGTCACAAAGGGGAGCGGTGGTACTGCCATGTGAGGATCACACCATTACATAAATAATCATAGAATCATAGAATCATAGAATGGTAAGGTTGGAAGGAGACCTCAAGGATCATCTAGTTCCAACCCCCTGCCATAGGCAGGGACACCTCCCACTAGCACAGGTTACTCAAGGCCTCATCCAACCTGGCCTTGAACACCTCCAGGGAGGGAGCA
>WBNM01039257.1:222308-237748 GCA_013399055.1 Ramphastos sulfuratus | reverse complement strand
GGGTAAGGTATAGGGGTGGGGAGAAGGTGGAAGGGTGGTTGGGAGCCCCTCCTGGGGTCTCTGATTTCTGGGAGGGGAGTTGTGTTTCTCTATTACCTTTACCTTGTATATTTCTGTAAATATTCCTGTATATAGTGTATATATCTGCTTGTATATTGTTCTAAGCTGTAAATAGAGCTTCAGTCCTCAACTTCCAGCCTGCTGAGTTCTAGTCTGGGTCATTTTACAAGTAGGGGGGGGGCGGGCAACTCCCAAACCATCACACCACTGAAAATATCCCAGGTGTTGGAACCATTCTCAGCCATCAGTGTGTGCTTATAAAGCAAACACAGTTCAGGTTATGCCATGGTTTCTGAATGGAAAAGCACAGGAAAACAAAGGATTCTTTTCTGATTAATCATGGCTATTGTAAGTAAGATAGAGACAGAAACAAAGAAAAATGTTGCCATAGGTGGGCTGAGCTTTTTTTCATTTTCTCTTTTAAAGAACGTAGGATGCTTTGCTTCAGTGAGTCACTTTGGATGGATAACAATAATCCCCTCACATATCATATTTATACTTGGCCCTTGATATTTATAAATGTAGATGAACAGACAACAGCAATGTCACAAAAATAAGTGAAATCTCATAGAGATAATGGTCTTTGCTTCTCCTTAGCATACTCTCTGTCTTCATCAGAAAAGTGGCAAGATCTAAAGGACAGTTAATTGTTTGCATTTTTTTTTCTAAGAGCTTAGACATATCGGTATACAATTAATATTGTCTTCTTACAATGTTTTTTGTTTGAGTTTTTAAGTTTTAGACAGTATGACTGGGGACAGTCTCAAGTTAATTCAGTGTTTTATCTCCAAAATGAACCAGTAAATAAAAAGAAAAAAATAACTCTTTCATTGTATTTTTCCAAAGTAGAAAAAAAAAGATTAATGTAGTTGTTATCTCTTCTCACACTTGTCTCCTCACTGTCTTTCACTTTTCACTCTCTTAAATCAAGAGAGTTTAACTCTGTGAAAATTAGATGATCTAGTGTGTCCTCCTTCTAGTCTTGAGGTCTGTGGTAGTGGGTTGGACTTGATGATCTTTGAGGTCTCTTCCAACCTTGCTATACTGTGACTGTGACTCCCCCTGTACTTCAGAGATTAATATAGAGAAAACAGAACCATAAGTTAGTAAAAACTTTAAATCATTTAAGGAAAAAAATAATTTTTTGCTATTCTACAGTCCAGGGAATAGTCAAGGCATAGCAGAAAGATGGAAAGAGGGGATGAAGCCCCTTCTGCTGAGATGTGAGGAACAGATATGGACACAGTGGCAATGGTGTACTCCAAGCTTCAGCTCAGCAGGAGTCACATCCTAGATTTTTCCCTTCTGGACAGCTATGGCGGCAGCAGTGTCCATGGTCAGTACTTTACCTTGGTCAATTTGGGCAGAAGAATCAAAGGACTTCTATTACCTCTAGTAGTAGCTGACTTTGCTAGAGCTTTGCCAATACATAAGACAAAAATGTGTGCTCCCACTAAGAATAAATAAAAAACATAAATTCAGTGTAGGAATAACACTACCCTTCTTCTTAAGCCATTGCTTGAGCATTTTGGCTTCCTGTTCTGCTGACTAATGTATTGTTGTTTGAAGTACTGCATATCTCATTATGTGCAGTTAATAAAGTAGTACTGTGGGCAGATCTGCCTGCCTTCAGATCTGTGGAGCAGGTTAAAAAGTGGACCAGTGCTTAAAGGTTATGAAACAGAAAAAAACGATCTGCAAAATTCACAGTGAATAGTAATGTAAGCTTCCATGCCTGTGCTTCCATCTCTAGCCTCTTAATCATAACCAAACAGCCCATTCCCATTTTTTTTTCCTCTGTTCATATTCATCTTGGTGCATTTCCTCATCTGTTTGTGGGACTGTATTCAAATATTCAGACTGAGACTGAAAGGCTAAAATGTCATTTTCATCTTTTAGGTGAAGATGTCTTTGCAATAAACAGAGAAAGTTAAAATTTACACTTAACTTCACAGAAGGAGTAAAGTATTTCTTATTAAAGTGGAATTTGCTACAAAGTGTGCTACAGAACACAGCATTTATGTAGTTGTCAGGCTGTGGATGGAAAAAGGAATAAAAAAATTAAACCATTTTCACATAAGACTTCAAATAAAGGGATTTCATTTAAAGGTTGCAACAAAAAATTCAGAGCATTTCACATCTTAAAAAGATTTTTTTTTCCCTGAAAGTAGAACAAATAATTCCAAAAGCATTCTGTTCATAGGATCCCATGTCTACTGCTGTTGTGGACTAACTAATTAGCAGGATAGTAGCTAGCAGCATGGTTGGGTGTGCAGGAAGGTGTTGATTTTGCCACCTTGGCCACTTCAGTTATAAACTTTTCTCTCGGTGTGTCGTAAGCTGTTGCAACCTCTGTGTGCAGGAAGTGCAGAAGGAGGCAGGGACACTCCTGCAGCAGAAGCACTCAGATTCTCACAACCTTTCTGCCCCCATCACAACAGTGGCCCTCACTGAAGGCTGTAACATTCTCTGCCAATGGAAAGCACATGTGCTCGCCATTGTTAATTAGTGTGGCAAACGAGTGGGAGCTTTACCTTTTTGTTTAGCTGCAGTTCCTTTGAGGAGCACGTTTGACTCTCCTACACACACTGGCATGCTCACTGAGCAGAAAGCTTCAGCAAGTCCAGACATTTTCCAATTTTGGACCAATAAAATCTGTCTTTAAGAAATAAAAGAGCTTCATAGAGTCTATAGCAATTCAGGTCTTTGAAAATTTGAAGTAGCTCACCAAAAGCATTGTAAGCATCCTGGGTGAAAAGTTTGAAGCTGCAAGCTGGATCCTGAACCTTAAAATGGGCAGAAGAGAAGAGAACTCATAAAACATGTAAGTAGAAAAGCTCCCAGCCTTCCTTTATTTACAAGAATATGAGCCCTATATAGTGATTTTACTTCTTGTTTGTGCTACAGGCCTCCTTTATGGAGTAAAAAATGGGTAGGGCATAGGCAATCAGTTAAACAGAACTAAATTAAAGTTGTTGACAAAAAGCATAATGTGCATTTGATTATTCAGCTTCGGTGAAACAAATATTTTGAGCAGCATTCAAGCTTCCATTGTTTTTATGGCCAGTATGTTTGCTGCCATGAACTCAATCACGGCACAATAGGAGGTGAGACTAAATGGTTTGACACATAACAAGTAATCATGATAAAAGAATTGACACTCTGCACAGTGCAGAGGCTGTTACATTTTTAAATGCAAAATTAATTTCAAGATTGATTGAAGTCTTCTCCCTTTCTTCTAGCAATGGAATTAGCGTATTGTTGTGGGCCTTCTGCAGCTCTTTGTCTAGTGTATGGCATCTGCAGTGAGTTCAGCAGTGTTTAAAAATGCATTTGGATTTGAGCTTGAAAATAACCTTTGTGAGCTGTAGAATAACCTTTCCCCCTCGAAACTTCACAACGAATTTGATATGGGAGATGGAGGAGGAAAAGAAGGAGGAGTTGGCATTAGAGCTTCAGAGGATACTGAAGGATTCTGTTTATCCAGAGCCCAGGTAAATTGCTGGAGATTTAGCACACAGCTCATGCCATTTGTCTGAGCATGACCTTGAGAGGACACCTTTCTGGTTTGAGGGGGGTAATTTTGTTTCATTCACTTGTCAATCTTGTGGCTGTTTCTCCAAAAGCAAGCCAGCCTGCTGTAGGAAACGGGTGACAGTGCTGAGAGGTGGCCCACGAAGTGTAAGGGTTGATTATTAATTAAGCTGAGACTGCATCCAAAGCTGCAGTGCTACAGCGCGAAGTTATTTCTGTTGTTTTCATGGAGGATTATGTTTGCTGGGCTAGCATGCTGAAGGTTTTACACACTGAGTTATTAGCAAACAAAATCAGCTGTATATGGCAGCCCACACTTTTATTCCAAGTCTGCTTGCTAACGGCACTGATGAATCCACACTTGGAGGAGGGCTGTGTTGGAACAGATCTGTCTTAATCAAGATGATTTTTTGGCTCCTGGGTATTCCTATGGTCTTAACGAAATGAGACTTGTAGGGCACTCCTAATTGCTTCACTGGCTTCAATATGCAGCCACAAATGAAAATGGTCTGCCCTAATTCCTGTGTTGAATATCAACAAGTTGTGAAGTGTTTGTGTGTGTCAGAGAGAGCTGACATTAACTGGATGGTCCGTGCTGGCAGGAGATTAGCTTGAGGCTGCAGGGACGCAGGAACAAGGGAAGTTTCCCTATAATTGTCTTTGGTATGCTAATGCTCTTGTCCGTTACATTAACTATAGCACTGCAGTTATGGAGAAAGAGAGGAACAATAAATAGTGCAATATTTAGCACAGTGAGTTGTTACATATAATCTACTAACCCTTATCACTTGAAACTGAAATTAGCCAAAATATGCTAATCTTTACTCATAATGGAAGAACAACTTGTCTGAATTTCAATAGTTCTTCCAAATTTGATGTTATTGCTTTGTACTCCAATTGGACTATAACAGGACTACATGGAAAATTAAGATCTTGCCACTCTGTTGATATGACCAAGAGAAGTTATTCTTTCAGGTCTGTTCTAAAGTCTGTTTTAAAACTTTTCAAATGCCAAAGTGGCAATGAGTCATTGTACATTAAATAAACTGTTTATAATGATTAAAAAAAAAAAATTATCACCATTTGCTATAGGGTAAAGTTCAGATTGTTGTATTTGATGCAGTGAATACAAACCAAACTTTGGAACTCCTTAATTTCTCACAAGGCAAGAAAGATCATTACCAGCTCAGTTATGATGGGTTTTGTGTGATATAGAAGAGAATCTACTACTGAAAAGAATTACTGCAATTTAGGGCTCTGTCTTCTTTCTCACTAATGGCATCTTCACTACAAATCAAGCCTGGACTCCATGCAAGTCCTTCTACTTCTAAATTTTTCTTTAGAAATTCAGTAATACTGAATCCCTAATTTTAAGAGGAGGAGTATTTTGCCCTAACTGGACTAGTAAGGCATTGTCATAATCAGTATCTGTGCTTGTTCAGCAATAATAAATTCAATTGCTTATGGATAATTCTTCTGTATTCATAAAGACAGCTATAAGCCCTGAAAATCAAGCACTCAGTGTTTACTAGTTTAAAGCTATTTCAATTTTATCTTTTACTTCTGAATTATTTTTATACAATTATCTCTCTCCATGAAAATTCTTTTTTTTTGTTCCCTGAACATTGAAGAGCAATATGTTTCCATTTGAAAAGTCTTATCATTACAGATTTAAATAGATCCATTAATTATTGTTATTTTTCCCCAAATTAATTTCATCTAACTGTCTCTATATAGGTCTCTGCCTTTATTGTACCACTTGGATTTAATTGTAAGGAATAAATAGAAAGCAAAAGATTCAAGGCACTAAATGCACAGGGAGGAATGACACCACCATCTATGTTATGGCTGCCCAAAGTTCTCTGAATAAACAACTTCTCCAACTGGAACTCTTCCCTACAAATAACATTCCATCAATAATTAGTGAATCCATTTGGGTAGAGTCATAGAGAAGCTCAGGTTGGAAAGGACCTTGTGGGAAAGGGGCCCCAGATGGGGTTATTGCATAGTGAAAATCTTCCTTAATGGGAACTCCACAGTGTCACAACTGGAATACTGTGATGAGGTGCTCCATGAGTCTTTTCTAGGGAGAGAAAAACCTCTCTCATTCAGTCTTTCCTCAAAGGGCAAGTTCACCAGCCCTTTAGTAATCTTCTTGGCCTTCCTTTGGACCATCTTCAGTCTGTCTGCATCTTTCTTGAATTGTGGGGACCATAACTGGACACAGTACTCCAGGTGCAGTCTATCAAGCTCTGGATAGAGTGGGATGATCACAGCTCTCTCTCTGTTAATAATGGCCCTGTGCATGCAATCCAGAATCTCATTTGCCTTTATTGCTGCATCAGTGCACTGCTGACTCCTGTTCAGGGTCACCAGGACCTCTTCGACAAGTCTGACCCTAGCCTATGCTGGGCTCTTTATTATTTCACCCTAAGTGCAGGACTTTNTAGGCTGGAGGTGAGGAGAAAGTTCTTCACTGAGAGAGTCATTCCCCACTGGAATGGGCTGCCCAGGGAGGTGGTGGAGTCACCGTCCCTGGAGGTGTTCAAGGTGGGTTTGGACGTGGCACTTGGTGCCATGGTCTAGTCTTGAGGTCTGTGGTAATGGGTTGGACTTGATGATCTTTGAGGTCTCTTCCAACCTTGCTTATACTGTGATACTGTTCTTGCTTACCCCTTCTTCCAGCCTGCCCAGGTCTCTGGGTGAGGTAGCTCACCCTTACGACATGTTCATCTCACCACTTGATTTGGTGTCATCAACAAACTTGGTGAGGTTGGTTTCAATCCCATCATCCAGATCATTTATGAAGGTGTTGAGCAGCATGGGGCCCAGTATCAATCCCTGGGGGACCCCACTTGTGACAGGCTGCTTCTCTCCAAGAATGCAGTTAACTGGATGTGTTACAGAAAAGATACCACAACTGAGCAAATCAAAAGCATGTTCAGCTCCTTCACAGTACAGTCCCACAAGTACTTTGGCTTCATGGATAACAGAGGTTACCTTCTCTCACTTTGTCCCCAAGGCTTAGGGCACAAAGTAAACAGTGAAGATAAAGTATTCAGCAGTTGCTGATTCAGAGAGAACTTTGTGGAAAGGGTGTGTGTGTGTTATGATTGTGTAATTAATGACAGTAGCAAAATACATATTAATGAGCTAAATGAATTCTGGTATTTCCTACTTTTTGAGTTCTTACCACTGTAATCTTAGTATAGAAAACATTTCTAGGGGAAAGGGGCATGTCAGTCAGGACAGGCAACAGAAGACACAGCTGACACAACTGGGCACTGTCCTTCCTGATGAAAGGAAAAGAGAAGAGGTTTGGGGGGTTTTTACCCCATGATTCAATTCACAGAAAGACCTGGGTCTTTTTCCACTTACATATCTTACAAATATAGGTGACAGCAAGAATCCAGACATTTTAATTGGAAAGGAGTATATATAAAGCATTTGAAAAACAAATGTAGGATGACTGTCACCAGATTTATTTTAATTAATAAGATGTATGGTTTTAAATATCCAGTAAAGGTCTCCTCAGATCTTAATCACTGCAAATCATTTTATTCAGGCTTGAATATTCTGTCCACAATGGCTACTTCAGTTACAGTAAAGGCAAAGTACTAGAAACAGAAAACATGCAAATAAAATTCCTGCACATCCTTTAGAAACTGTTTGTGCAGCCTGTAGTTTTTAGGGCAAAGGTTTGATGTCTGATGCTTCAAGTGAAGTTTGAAACTGAAACAAACCCTGGCTCCTGTGGAGAAGAAAATATGTCGAGGAAGTTTGTCCTTTTTAATCAGAGCACCTTAGAAAAAGCATTAGATACAAAATATAGGTTTTGTCAGAACAGGTTTCTATAAAAATCTAAGCCAGAGAAATGTTTCTGTGGGTTTTTTTTTTAATAAGGTTCACATCATAAAATCAGTTTTTAGAAGACTCTTTCTCACTGCTACCAACCTAGATAGAAGAGCAAAGGAATCAGGAAGCCAAGGCAACTTAGATTTAACTAAATAAAAATTAGGATAGGTTAACTATTTAGCTGAAAAAAAAAAGAGAAATACAGAAGCATGATAGGTGCTAAAATAATTATTTTTACAATTAAGAGTATTTTGTTCTTAAATAATTTGAGTTTTGCTTAGAAATAGAGCCTGCTCTAGTTTCTGATTGTTTGTAACAGCTCTTTCAACATCTCTAGCCCTCTGTCAAATTATAGAAAAGAGGTTCAAGAAACCTTTTCAATAGTATCTAGCTACATGTCTCCAAACAGAGCACTCAGTCTCAAGCTCCTGCTGTAGCATTGGTTTGTTATGTTGAAATCAATATTGCAAGGACTTTTTCAGTGGATTAGATGTTTTTAAGCAAGGGCTTAATGTTAAGCAAGGACCTTGCAATGTATATTAGGCTGTTCCCATACACATGTGCTCACTAGTGCACATGTCTGTGTGTAAATACACATATGAAGGCTTCTGAGAAGTCAGTGTCTCATTAATGCTCTTAAATCCTAGAGCTGAGCACGTGTGTGATGGTTTGGAAGTTCCCCACCCCCCCACACTTTGTAAAATCCCCCAGACTAGACTCAGCTGGCTGGAAGTTAAGGACTGAAGCTCTATTTACAGCTTAGCACAATGTACAAGCAGATATATACACAGTAGACATGAATAGTTACANTTAGCCTCAAATCAGCACAACATGTTAGTGTTACAAATTATCTAAAGGAAGACTATAATATATAGTATTGTACCAATCCCCACACAAAAACCAAAAAGGGTTAAGGTCAAGGGTGGTAGCCATGGAAGTAAAAGGTGAACCTTTCCACTGTATTCACTACATGCCAGCCAAAGCTGTCACTAGGACAATATTATGCACTGATGTTATCATTGTAGAAGTTTGGACCATGTATGACAGCATATAGAAACACACGAAAAAAATGTAAATTAAAAAAAAAAAAATTTAAAAAAACTCTTGCCTGTATATGAAAATTTGGCCTAAGTCTTTGAGCTTCCTTGAACTGATGGCTGCTGAGAGTTGTTAGCAGTTTCATTATTTGGTGCCTGAAGGTAGGCAATTACATTTTGTATTTGAGTTTCAAATAGCTTTTAAAACCAAGTGGTATTTTTTTTTTTCCAAGTGCTTTGCTGTGAACTTAGCCCAATTTCTGTTACTCATGCTGGAATATCTTGCCTACATTCTTCAAAAGTTTGTTTCAATTAATAGGCGTATGCAAACGTGTATTTTGATCTGCTCAGTTTTTGTGTTCCTGCTCCTTTTAATAGGTACCCAAACTTCACATGTAACCTTTTGTCCATCTCCTTCTCCACAAGACTGTATTTATAAATGCTTTCACCTTTAATATGGTCCTGCTTTCCTATTTTAGAGAAGAGAAATGACTTATCAGCCTGGTAGCAGATCCTTATTTTGTCTGCCTCCCACAATCCATCAGGAGAGGGTTAAGAAAAGGCCCAGTTATCTCATAGCAGTCAAATTCTTTGTACATCATTGAGTTTTACATTGAACATCTCTGTGTGCTGTCAGCTGCAGAGAAAGAAGATTACACTGTGTGTCTGCTACATGAATACCCTGTAAATACTGCTTCGGTGCAAAAGGCAGATTTCTAATCAGCTATGAAATAAACAGAAACTGCTAGTTATTTTAGCATTCAAATAGTCAAATTTGGTTGCTCTAATGCACAACAGCAATTTACTTAATGTATTAATAGGCATCTAATAGCACAACAGCAAAAATATCCAAAGGAGTAAAATAAACCCCGCAATTGAGAGATTAGGAAAATATTTAACAGGAGCAGTCCTACATACTGGGCTCCTCACCAGCATTTTACAGTGCACACAATTCTCTTTGAAACTATAAATGATTTTGAATCACTAATCCCCAGGTTGGTGGGGAATACGGATAGGAGGAATGGGGAGATGAAAGTTTGTTTGGCCTTTTATGTCGTTGGGCTTTTTTTTTTAAGTCACGAGCATTATCTTTACAGCAACCATTGAATACAGCTGAAACAAAAAACTTTGACCTGATTTGATAGGAAACAACTGCACAAAGGGGAGAGGAAAAACGTAGTTTAGATTTGATGGGTTTAGACTATCAGGCCATGTGCCTTTGTAAGCATACACGTGTTGCAGGTCAGTTGTTTATGGAAATGGCAATGGGGAGTGCCACCAGTAGCCAGTCTTAAATGTGTCATGTCACCTAAGAGCATGTCTGTGTGCAGGAATGCATAAGGCATTCTAGAGCAGGAAAAACATCTGAATTAGTGCAGTGAAGGTTTCTTGCAGGATGCTCTTGTGTCTTTTGAGAAATGACAGGGATCTTTATGAAGTGAAGCAACACTTGCAAAATCACAGCAAAGGTGCAGATTGCTCATTGTGCTTCTGCTGGGGATCGTAATAGTGTCGCCTGCATGGCACTTTGTTTTCACAGCCAGACGCAGAAGCAAATCCAAACTTCATAAACAGGGCATAACCTGAATCCCAGGCTTTAAAAAAAACACTGTTTAACTCTGCTGTTCATTATGTTTCCCAAAGGACTCAAACTGACCGATAGCTGAAATTCGTAGGCTGGCCACAGGGGGCTTTTAAAAACAAGGGCCCTTGTAAAGTCCGTAGCACAACGAACAACCTTGCTGCCAAAGATTTACTGCTTCAGAGATTCCCACATTTAGAAGCTTTTTTCTTCTGACACTTGTAAATATTATTGTTTACAAATTAGTGCAAATCTTTAATACAGGGCTATGAAGAGANGTTGTTGTTGTTGTTATTTCTTCCATTTTCATTGAAATTCATCTCCAACTTTTTGGAGATGTTGTTTGCGTCCATTTCTTATGCAACATCAGAAGCATTTAACAGGTCCTTTTACTTAAGGGAATGCTACCCTGCCTAATGCTCTGTTGGGCCACAGAGACTTTCATTCACTTCCCAGCTTTGTTAATGGTCTGCCTGTGACCACAAATTAGCTGCCTGGTGGCTGCGTTATTGGTGAAAAAAAGTAGGTCTAGGTCAGTGTCTTTAAATTGGTGGAAAATGAAGCTTAGTTATCGTGCTTTAATTTCTGGCCCATGTTCTTTTCAGAATCCAAACTTGAAAATGCCAGAGACTCTGAAAAAAAAAATTATATTTTTCTTAAAAATCCAGTTTATTCTGTGGTTGCCAATTTGAATTCTACACATACTTCAAAAATTGTACTTCTTNCTGACCGATAGCTGAAATTCGTAGGCTGGCCACAGGGGGCTTTTAAAAACAAGGGCCCTTGTAAAGTCCGTAGCACAACGAACAACCTTGCTGCCAAAGATTTACTGCTTCAGAGATTCCCACATTTAGAAGCTTTTTTCTTCTGACACTTGTAAATATTATTGTTTACAAATTAGTGCAAATCTTTAATACAGGGCTATGAAGAGACTGGTGCTGAGGGATGTGGTTTAGAGGTGACTTGGCAGTGCTGGATTAAGAGTGGACCTTGATGACCTTAAAGGTCTTTTCCTAGCAAAATGATTCTATGGTTCACAAAGAAAATAACCAGCTTCTGTATAAAATGTGATGTGTTACAGCAGAGAGGNTTTCAGAATCCAAACTTGAAAATGCCAGAGACTCTGAAAAAAAAAATTATATTTTTCTTAAAAATCCAGTTTATTCTGTGGTTGCCAATTTGAATTCTACACATACTTCAAAAATTGTACTTCTTCAAATCCCGGGCATGGCATTTTATCCCAGGCTAGCCTAGAAGGAGGAGGGAATAAAAAAAAAAAGGAGGGGGGGGAAAGGCTTTGAACTCTTAACCAGGACATTTTAAGGTGGAAAGAAGGAAAATTTTATTTCATTCTTGAAATCTGGCTTTTTCTTTTTTTACCTCCTGAGCTTTGAATTACTGCTGCTGATTTTTTTTTTCTTATTTCTCTTTTAATGAAAGTGTTTTGAGGAGGAAAAAAAAGAGAGAACCTTTTCTAGTATGTGACATGAAAGAAATAATAAGTGAAACTGAAAATAGCTGGAAGAAATAAAAACTCTTTTGGTCTTAGTTTTCTCTTGCTTCAGTTTTCCATCACTGTAACTCTCTAACCTAGCCTGGGCAATGGCAGCCACATTAGAATTAGCTTTTCCAAAATGCATTTATGAAAACACTTGTTCCTTTGACTACTACAGAATTAAGCTACACTATTGTCTTCCACACCTGTTCATTTGTTTTTTGGCTGGAACTATTTGTTGGACACTGAGGTCCTGGATTTGCTAATCAAACCTTCTCTCAGGCACAGAAATATAACAAAGGTCAGGGTTTTCATGTGAAAATAATGTGCCATTTAGATACATTTACATTTATTTTTCATTTTCTGGGTAATAAAACCCATCCATTTTTAATAATACATAACTTCTGACCACGTGACTGACTTTGCAGTGTGTGCTGGCTCCAGCCTAGGAGTCAGTTGCTGATCTGGAGCCTTGGTTTTCATTTTCAAAACAGTAAGCATCCCATTTCCCACAGCAGCATACAGGAACACTGGCTCCTCATCTTTGGTCTGTTCAACCACAGATAAGCAAGTCATTCCAACTTTAAACTAATAAGAACTTGAATTGTTGCCAAAAGATGTGCTAAAAGTACAATAGGAAGTCTGAAAATCAAAATACATAATTCAGTCCCTCTGGAATGGATTCCTGATGCTCAAAGGCTTCATTTCAATCCCAAAGTAAATATGAGCAACTTTTGAATAGCTGTGTACCATCTTTTGAAGTTATTTTCATTTCTTTAAAAGAAAGAATTTTTTTCTTACTATGCTGTGTCCTTAAATCTTATTAATCAATAAAGCCTTAAAGTGGCAAGTCAGTCACATCCTCCTGCTAGGGTAAATGATAGTTTAAACTCTTTCTAGAAATTGCTTCCTTTTTCCCCCCTCTCTTCACCATCCTAACATTTGTTTTGTTATAGGCTGCAAATGTGCTTTTCTGACTGCACTTTGTCACCCACAGATTCCACTGCACAGTGGGTGGAGAGCTGGAGATTTGTGTTCTGTTTTCATGCAGAGCTGTGCATTAAAAAGTGTGCTGCTGCTGCTGTTGTATTGAGTGGAAGATCTTACCAAAACAGACTGATAGTTGTTTCAATCTAAATAAAACTAAATCAACCAACCTGATTGCTTTCTATTCAGAAAATAAGAATAGAAAACAAAAAGAAGGGGAGGGGGGGAAGAAAAGGCAAAAAGCTTAAATCTGTCATAATGCCTTATGCATGTATATTCAGTTATGATTCCATTTATAATGAACTAAATTCTAGTCCTTTAATGAGGAGACAAGAGGCATCAATGGTGCCCCTTGTTATTAGCTCAACTTTTCATTATGAGTAATTCTGACCTGTATAATGAAATCAGATTATGTGTGAAAAATGAAGCAGTGCTATACTGAAATGCAGTGTGAAGGTCAAATGTGGATTTTGTAGCTGTGGGAGAGTAAGAGACAACTCATTTTTTGATAGACCAAGAAAAATATTTCTGACTCTGCAACACAATTCAAGAGGGAGATAAAAGTAAGAAGAAAAGAGAAGTATGCCAGGTATGCCTTGAACACCCAAAAAGAGAACAAGGAACTGGAAAACATCATTTCCTAAGACAGCTTCTGACACTGAGCTTGATTCTAGTCACTAACTTTCTTTCTAGTATTTTGTTTTGTGTACATAAGGAATTACAATGCTCATTGAGGGTCTGGGTCAGGTCCCTAGTGCAGTGAATGCAAACATAACCACTGCCCGTGGTGGCAGCTCACCATTCAGTGTCTCCAGATATTCATGCTTATTTATAAGCAGATTGCTCTGGGATTAATTTTTATTATTTAGAGGTGAAAGTGTCATACTGGTGCTCAGGAAGTGAAATTATATGACAATATTTGCTCTGCATTTAAACATTTAAATTCTGTGCAGCCTCCTTCAAGTGAAAATTTTACATTCTCAGAATAATGATTTAAAAGACACTTTTCATGAGTTTCCTTTTTTTAAAAACTGAAATTTCACAAAAGTTCAAGAGGCATTGAAAAACCTCTGCTTTTGATATTGCTGAATATAGTTGAAAATAACATAGCTGAGAAAGAGCAAAACACTTCTAAATAATTACTTCGAGATGGAAATGTTTAGAATATGCAAGTGTTACCATGAATTATCTAGCTTGCTGTAGTAAATACTCCCCCCCACCCTGTGAAATTAATGCTTCTACTCAAGAAAAACCCAAGCAATCTAAATGCACTGCTCAAATTTAGGGGAGAAAGAATTCCCATAGATCAGAAATAACATCAAAAGAATGGAGCAAACAAGATACAAACTGGAAAATCTGGGTCTGGCAACCTGCAGCCCACGGGCTGTGAAGAACAAGGTTGCAGGTACAGATCTATTTCCTGGACTGTCCTTTGTTTGTAAACCACAGGAAAGGTCAATCCCCATTCTGATCTTTGAAAGAGATGAATAAGACCTATTCCTCTGGCAGCACAGGCTTTGCTTAGATTCCTCCTCTCTGGCCACAGCTGTCTTCACTTTGAAAAGGTCTGTAGGGCTGCCATGTATTACAGGCATGTGGTGGGGCTTCCCAGTTGGAGAAGAAGGGTCCAGTCCCCATGTACATCCCACAAAAGGTTGAAGTTTCATCTATTTTCCATCAAAGTCAGAAGAATGATTCTTACAAGGGGGATGTAAATTCTGGTAAAGCGTCAGTGAGTGGTTTATTTTCTTTTTACTGGTATTGATGTCTCAATGTATTTAATATTTTTCAACAGACTATCTTAAATGCTTGCCTTGCACTTTAACAAACTCATCTTTTTCTANTACTGTGATACTGTGATATTCATTAGTGGTTTATTACCTTTTGCAGAAACAGGTATGAGAGAACAAGATGGTTTTGTATTTGGTGTTGTGTGTTGCTAAACCAACGCTGCCTTTCAGTGGAATTAGTGTTTGTCTCTCTGGTTTGCTTATTAGTTTAAGTTTGTGAGGGACTTTGAGATCTTTCAGATGCCAGAAAATATATACAAGTGAGTTTTATTATGCAGATAAGTGGAATAGATCCTAAAAATGCTTTCACACAATCCTACACGATTCAATGTGTTAATATGAAGAACTTGTAAATTGTCAGCACTACCGAAATAATTTGCTGAGCTGCCTCTTTAGGACAGCAAGGTATTACTGAGATGTTAACTTTTGCTCTATAAATACAAATCTGTGTAAAGAAACATCCATGTTGCTAGATACTGCTGCAAAAGTGACATTTCTCTATTGAAATTCTCACTTTGAAGAGGTGTTCCAGTTTTTAATCCTAAATAAGATCCAAATAAAAAATTGCAATAGAGAAATGACTACTACTGATCACTGTGTTTCAGCTCCCAAAAGACAGTTTACTGGGGGAAGATGAATATCATAGACTCGAGGGTATTGGGAGCTTTGTTGTGTGAATGGCTCTGTGAGGAAGACCCCAGCCTAGAAGTGTCACAGGGCTTTGAAGTCCTGGACTCTAGTTTAGGAACAGTGAATACAGCAAGTTGGAGGTTGATGCTTTGTCTTTCAGAAGCAGGCAGTCCACAATGGAGCTGACTCTGAACTCAACATTACACTGAGCTTTCACAAGTGTGACTGAATGTATAAATATTTAGTACTGGGAGAACTTCATGGAGACAGGTACCATTTGTCCAGAAAGTAGCCCAGATTTCTCCATTTAATTGGTTCATGCTCAACAGAATGATGCCTGGAGGTACCAAGTCTGCCAGTGCTGGGGAAGGCTGACCCATATTGTCATTGCTGTGGCATTGGCTGTCCTGCATTTTTACATTACTTAACTTCAGGACCAGAACTCTATGAAAGCTTCTGGAACTGAGAAA